>JADRCO010000368.1:0-35789 GCA_021464525.1 Rhizophagus sp. LPA8_4_AMF | reverse complement strand
TAATTAACTGGTTAATTAACCCAAATTATAATTAACCGTTAATTTACCATCCCTACTTCATTCTCATTCCAACCTGATACATTATAAATACTTGCGAAACCAGTTTCAGATGTATTTGGATATTCTTGAAATTTTAAATAATAGTGAACCTCAGATACCGTTAAATTTCTACCAAATTTAGCAGTATTTTGGGTAGGCCACTATTAAATATATAAAATATAAAATAATAATTAATAAATATAAAGTTTAATTTAAAAAATTATTTTGGTAATTTTAACGGTATTAAATACAAGGATAAATGCTAATTTTAGCATTAGAAACATATTTCTAAGGAATCTGTTCATATAAAATATCTGTTATACAAAAAATAAATACTAAAATTGGTTTATTGTGCGGCACTTTCCAAAATTGAGTACCTGCTGAAGCAACGATTTTGACCTTTTCAGCATGTTTAGTCCAGGTTATATACCTCTTTGATAATTTCTTTATTGACTTCGGTAGAAATTTCTGTCATTTTTGTTGTAAGATTTATATGTATAAAGTCTTTGTTGACTTTTAGACGTGTTTCTTTAGGAGAGAGAAAAAAAAAATAGCCTAATTAATTACAGATCGTTTGGTTGTACAAGTGTTATACTATACACTGTACTAAAATTTTATTGTTACATAAATGATCGTATAATCACAAATGTACAGTACAGTTCAGCTGATTGTACTGTACAGTTTATATGTATACTCATAAAATCTATATGCACAATATGCACATGTGCACCTTGATTTTTTATATGCACAGTTATACAACATAAAAATGTGCATATATTATTACTAAAAATGGATAAATTATATATAAAAAAGGCAATTTTACATAAAGATTTATTATGATTTTCTTAATTTAGTAATAAATCTATCAACTTGTGCACATGACTTTTAATTTAGATTTTATACACTGTGTATCAGTACAGTTAGTATAGTACATGCATATTGTACTGTGCTGTACTTAACCTATTTTAGTATAGTATATTTTTTGTATTTTTTTAAATTTGTTTTTTGCAATTATTTCACAACTAATAGTCCAATTTGAATAAATATTTATTTATTTTATAAAGCTTAATAAAAGCTACAAATTAAAAAAAAATTGTATAAATTAGATTACTAGATGTTGAAAAATTATAGAAACTGAACTTGATTTTATTATATAAAATAGTATAATATGGTATAAAATAGTATAATGTACTGTATTATACTTAAGTATGGTGTTGCAAATAGGCAATTGCGAAATAATTGTGATTTGTGGTATTGCAGAACATTGTGGCTTTCAAAGTTTAAATATCTGCAATTTCGCAATCTGTAATTATCTGCAAATCCACAAATATTTCGCAAATCTGCAAATGGCCGCTAGTACCACAATTCACTTGCGGAAAAATTGTGGGATTGCGAAAAATTTGTGGATTTGCGAAATACTTGCGAACGAACTGAAAATTAGATTATCAGATGACATGATAATCTCTTTTATTTTTTTTTATTAAAGTTTCTGTACAAAAGTGAACTTTTTGAAATACTTTTTGAAATGAAGGTAAGGAGGAAACAAAAAGGAATTATTTTTAAATTTTTTTTAATTAATTTATTTTTTTTTGTTTTTGTAGAATTGCCAGACATAAAGTATAATCAAACTTTTTGACATTAAGGTAAGAGAGAGTCAGGATGGAGTTTTCATTATTTTTTTAAGTTTATTTTTTTTAATAAATTTATTTTTTTTTTCATTTTTGTAGAGTTGCCAGACATAAAGTATGACCTGATTTTTGAAATTGAGGTAAGAGAGGGCTGGGATGGAGGTTTTATTAATTTTTTTTAATGTTTATTTTTTAATAAAGTAAGTTTTCATTATTTTTTTAATAAATCTAATTAACTTTATTTTTTTTTTTTGTAGAGTTACTGGACAAAAAATATGACCGGACTTTGGAAGGTTTTCATTATTTTTATTTATTTATTTATTTTTTTTTTGTAATTTTGTAGAGTTTTCGTGAAATTAAGGTAAAGGAGGACCAGAGAGATTTTTTTATTTTTTTTTTAATAAATTAATAATTTATTTTTTCTTTTCTTAGGGCTTTCAGAAGAAATAACCAGAATTTTGAAATTTAGGTAAAGAGGACCGAGGAAAAAGATGCAGTGAAGCTTATTTTAGAAAAATAGACAAAATTGTCTACTTTTTAAGAAATGGCGCAATCATACCATTTCATCAGTTTGTATTTAAGACGAACTTTGTACTAGTATTGTTTCTAATAAATAAATAAATTTTATTAAAATAATTTTAAAAGACACCGAAAAACGTTTTACTTTTTATTATTATTTAAAAATGTCAACCAATCAGAATTGCAGAATTGCGAGTTACTGACCGCAATTTGACTCCAGAATTCGCAATATTGTGGATTTGAAAAATCATTTGTAGACCCATCTTTAATTATACTGTACTAAAATTTTACTTAATACACTGTACTTTTCTAACTCTACATATGAATGTCTAAAAGAAATAATACTAGTGATTAGTTCACATTAAAGTTATTAAGAATTATGACATAAAGAAAAAGTTGAAAAAGAATTATTAAGAATTGAGTAAGATTTATTATAATGAATTTTGAAAAAAATTATATATTATAAGAAAATCAAGTAAAGTTTATTATAAGATTTTAAATATTTCATATATAAATTATAACTGATTTATATAGATATAAACACTTTTTGCTTCTTTTAAAATTAATATAATCCAATATTTCAATTATAATTACTAAATTATATGTAATCCACTAAAAATTATAATATAAATTTTTAAAAAAATTTCTATGTAAAATAAATTTAAAATTGTTCAATTGGTATAGTAATATTTTTTAAAAAAATACTTTAATTTTTTCTACCTGAAAATTGCTAAAGTTTACCAATAATAATGGTTATTATATTAGTATGAAAATAGGATTTTTAAATTAATTTTACCATTCTTACTTTTATTACTATTATTATTTTTTTTTTGCTACAAATTCATTTTCTTCTTTATAGCTACTAATTTTATTTTCTTTTATTACTACTAATTTCATTTTCTTACCAATTCAATCTTGCTTCTTTTTACTAATTTTATCTTCTTTTTATTTCCAACTTTTTATTTTTTTCTTTACATTTAATTAGTATTTAATTACTATAATCTTTTATTATAATAGATGGGTAAGTAGACTAGAATAAATTTATATATAATAATAATAATAATATGTGATTACTTCAGTAAAAAAAAAATATATTATATTAGAAGCTTTATATGTATATAATAATTATTATTCTGGTCTTTGAATACCAAGTTTCTTTGACCATGAAGAGGTTTCTCTAAAATGGAATACAGTTCTGTATTCTTACCCATGCAGAAATAACATTCACTGACAGTGCACACATGGGGTCCTTTAGGATGATGGGTGGTAGTATAATTAATTACATTAGATACCTTGTAGCTACAATTTTATTTTGTATATTATAACATTACTCTAATAAATTATATCATGTGCTGCAAAAAAAAAAATAATAATAATAATTATTCTTATTTTATATAATAATTAAATAATAAAATTAAAATATTATCTGCTATTATAAATATATAATAAATAATAAATAAATAAATATAATAATTAATATATATATGGTTTATTTTTGTATGAATATTGATCATAAAATATGATAGTAAATAGTAATACTGTATACTAATAGTATATAATTATATTGTGTAGTATTTTTGTATTAAAAATATATTAATAGAATATAAGTTTTTATTATACAGTTTTTGTGTAATTTTTAGTATATTTATTGTATAGTCAAATGTATGCAGAATTTATACCAAAAATTTAACTGAATTTTTTTTGGATAAAAATTGAATGGAAAATTTCATAGGGTTGCTATTTTGAATGGTTTCTCAAAATCTGGCTTTAGTATTTTAGAATTATTATTGTGAACCAGGAAATTCCAAGTATATATAATTGAGCAAGTACTGTATATGGATATTGGTCTGAGTATTTCTTGATATATGTCATTAAAATTATTGAACTTTTTCTTAAAATTAGGTTCTTGTTATAAATATAGAGAAAAATATCATACCATTTTTCAATGATGTCACAAAAATTATTTATTGCTTTCTATTACCCCAGAGCATTTGCCTTCATCTTAAAATAATTGAGTTCAATATATCATACAATGCTGAATTAATCCTTGCCACATTACTCCTATGATGTTTAATTATCAGGAGAGTATCAATTTAACTTGTGTTTTAATGTTTTTATGCTCCATAAAACTACCATTTCGAAGAATTCAAAAATTTATTAACTGAAAGTTGTGATTATTGTTCGCGAAATATTAATGTCAATCCTAAAATAGACATAAATACACATATTACTATAAAAGTATAGTCTTTTATTTTAATTTAAAATTTTACGTTTTTTAAAGTGGGAAATAAATTAAAAGGCTTTCATTTCAAAATTTAGGTATAAGCTAAATAATTTGCTATATATTTATGTTAAAAAATATATTTTATTTCATCTAAATTTACATCAAGAATTTTCCTGGTACGTCTTTCATGTATCTCAACCCTCCCACTTTCTAAAAATCTCTTCCCTAATATCATCATCCATGGATAACCAACTAACTCTGAATCTTTTATACGGTGACCTAAAGATAAATTTGTTCTATCGTCAATAAGCACTTCACCGTTCAATTCATGACTGATTGAAGTTAATAGATCGAATAAATTCCGTGTTGCTTGTTGTATTAGTGGTTCATCTGAATTTGGGATAATACAAACTCTATACGGTGCAACAGATGATGGCCAGATTATGCCATGTTCATCATGTGAGGATTCAATAATCGCAGCAAGCATTCTTGAAATCCCAATACCATAACAACCCATCTGAATCGGCCTAAGTTCTCCCATATTTTGAGGGATTTCAGGTGCAAATGTGGCTTTTAAAGATTCTGAGTATTTCGTACCTAAGAGAAAAGTGTGGCCAACTTCAATAGCATTATGACCAATAAGAGGATAAAAATTATTTGTACTATGTGGGACCGAGGACATGGAACATATAGGACATCCATCACCTGGAGAAGTATTATGAAAGTCGCCATGATGCATAGTGATAAGATGTTTATTACTTTGTATTAATTTGTACATATTTTCATCAAGTAGTTTATTAGACAAAAATAATTCTAAATCTGGTAAATTTGTTTGAAAGGTATTGTCGATATAAATATCAATTTCATTGAGATTATTATTATTTTGAATATCTTTCATATCATTCACTATTTGAATATCTTCAAAAGAATTCTCACTCGCAGCGGCTTTCAATTTAAATATGTTTAAAACATAGCCTGATCCTAATATGCAGATTATGAGCCTATTATTTTTGCTAATTCCAAAGTTAAATGTTGGTTTCTTATTAACTCCATTTCCTGTTTGTTTTGTTGAGGGAAGAGAACCATATGCCCTCTCTTCATTCGCTGAATATCCACAATTTGGACAAGTTAATATCAAATCTTCTCCAACTATATAGTTAACATATAATTGAAATTTAATTTAGTAAGACAATAGTTTAAATAGTTTAAAAATTATTTTTCACCTTGAGATAAAAAATGAAATTCGTGTGATTTAGTCCCTCCAATATTTCCTGAATCTGCATCTGCCTAGAAAATTCAAAAGCATTCTCGTGATCGCTAATATAATAAATGGCTAATTAAGATATTTAAAGTAAACTTACAATAACAAAAGGAACTCCAATTTTGTTAAAAATATTTTTATATGCAATCAAGACTTCCTCGTATGTTCTTAGAGATGCTTCTTCACTAGTGTCAAATGTGTATAAATCTTTCATAATAAATTCCCGTCCGCGAAGTAAGCCATAACGAGGACGCATCTCATCTCGATATTTTTTACCTACGTAAAATAGTAAATTTGCAAATTTTACTAGTTAACCATTAAAAAAAACAATCAAATATGTTACCTATTTGGTATAATCGTAATGGAAGTTGTCTGTATGATGCAATTTCGTGTCCGACTAGTTGAGTAATTTCTTCTTCATGTGTTGGGGCAAGACAATATTCCGACCCTTTCCTATCTTTGAGACGAAATAGCTATCAAAAGTTGTTGTAAAATGAGAGAAATTAATTCATAAAAAGCAAATTTTAGTGACTTGCCAAGTAATTATATTTCTACAAATATCAATACCAAACCTCGCTACCAGCTGATTTCCAACGTCCCGTCTGTTTCCAAGCACTAGCGCTTAACAGGTTAGAGAGAGATAATTTTTGTGCACCTATTCAAATGAATATTTGTTAAAATCAGATAAAATCTCAGCATTGATTGACTTCAATTTACCAATACTTGTCATTTCAAAGTCTATTATCCTTTCTATTTTATCAAGTGAGCGTAAAGCTAGTGGTAAAAGCGAATACATTCCTGAAGAGGACTATCAAAATAGTATACATATACGTATATTATATATCATATAAATCAAATAAAATGCTACTTAAGTCTAAAAACATACCCGTCTTATCAACCCAGCGCGAATCATGAGACGGTAACTCTCACAAATGATATTTTCCTCTTGCTCATTTTTCTGTTTACTTTTTATATTTGATACGTTTTTTGTGGTTGGAAGAAATATTTTTGACAAACACGTTCTGCTGCTATAACTTGCCTAAAAAAACGTTTATCCTAGTAGAAATTTATAAATAAATAAATTATATTTTCCTTTTAAACAACACTAACCGAGGTAAAATATCGCTTCTGTATAATTAATTGTGTCAACTGTTTGTGTAAACAAAACGACCGTGTTTTGAACATTTTACCGAAAAAAAATTTTCGCGACGAGTAAGAAAATGACTCGGAAAAATAATCCGATTTTTAATTTCGCTAGAACTACAAGTTTGGCCAGAATTAGTGGGTGCGTTCACAAATTCACTTGGATTGGATTTGCCGATCGATTAGGATTTTCATATAATCCAAACCGTGTTCATAAATAAATGGATCAGATTATGGAATTTTGTATTACATTAGTTGATTACTTCAGCTTTAATAATTTAATAGATTCTTCATTCCACTGAACCTTTTTTTTTATTATTTTTGTCTGGTTTAGTAAAAGGTTCTTTTTCATTAAAATTTTATTGTTTAAAGACAAGAATAAAAAAAAAATTTAATATTTAATTATTATAACAAATCGTGGGGTATACCCTGGATTGGAAATTTAATAGTAAAATCCAATTGATCAACTCAATCTAATCCAAATCAGATTTTTAATTTTGTGAATCTCAATGAATTTGGATCGAAGCACTAATTTGCAAAACTTGAATTTAGCCAATTGAAAACAAGAAATAATAGAGGAGGCGGAAAGTAGTATAAAGGGAAATTTTCTAAGTAGTTCAATGGTCTATAATACTAATGGAAAGGTTAAAAATTTACTTAAAAATGAGAAAATTTGAAACGTATAAATAAAAATTACAAGGGATAAATTCAGAAATATTCCTATAATAGAATTTATAGGTTTTATCGGTTATTCTTTAATGGGAAAAATATCTATCTAATAGAAGAAAGATGATGGCAACATTGACTCTACTTCGAATATTACCAATGGTAAATTGGTAGAAAAATTGGATTGATTTATTACAAGCAGAATTGGTCTCAATTATGCTAATTTAGATTTTAAAAAGAATTTTGTAAATAAATATTTTATTGATTTTATTTAAATTACAAAAAATTTTAAAAATTTTCTTTTTTTTGGATAAGAAAGAAAAATTAATTAAAAAAAAAATTGTATGCATATATATATATATTAAAAATATACTAACACATAATGCCATGCTTTAAATATATTGGCACTATCTTTATCATATTTTTCTTATCTACGATTACCACCCATACCAGGCATGCCACCAAGACCCATTTGTTTCATCATGTTCTGCATTTGACTTAGATCTGGCATACCCATACCACCCAATCCACCACCTAATCCACCACCACCTCCTCCCATCTATATTATAAAAATAAAAATAACATAATTAGTAATTTTCCAAAATTTAGTTGGACCTCTTAATCTCTTTTATTGTAATACTTACCATTTGTCTCATCATATCATTCATATTCATACCACGGGGCATCATTCTTTGCATTTGAGACATCATTTGCTGAGATGATTTTGAACCATCCATACCGGGAGCACCCATACCTTTAAATAAACCTTTATTGCCACCAAATTTTTTAACCATACCTTGAAAAGCTTTATGTTGTAATAATAATTCTTCAACTTCTCTTACGCTAGTACCACTACCACGTGCAACACGCTGAATCCTTTTTGGTTGAGTAAGAAATAATTTACCATCACTATCCAATTCTGTTTCGTTCATACTATCCATTATAGTCATTAATCTTTTTATTCTTTGTGCACCTAATTCGTCAGAACCCTCAAAATTCATTTCTGACATACCTGGCATCATTTGCATCATTTTTGATAGAGGACCTAATTGTGATATATTCTGAAATTGTTCATACATATCTCTTATAGTAAAAATACCTTGTTCCAAATTTTTCATTAAATTCTTATTTTGATCCAATTTCAAATCTTGTACCGTCTCCATTAAACCTGATATATCACCCATACCTAACATTTTTTGTATAAATCTTCTCGGTTCGAATCTTTCTAAATCATGTAAATGTTCACCAGTACCGATAAATATAATTGGACTGTGTGTAGCAGCTACAGCTGATATTGCGCCACCACCTTTTGCATGGCCATCCATTTTTGTAATAATAATTGAACCAATATCTGCTGCTTCATGAAATGCTTTTGCTTGTGATTCAGCAGCTTGACCAATTGTACCATCCATTACAAATATTGTATTATTTGGATTAACTACAGCTGATATTTGTTTCATTTCTTCAAATAATTCGGATTCTTGTTTATGTCTACCTGATGTATCAACTATAATTATTTCAAACCCTTCTTTTTTAAATTTCTCTACTCCTTCATGTGCTATCTGTACTGGATCCGTCTCTGTATAACTGGAAAGAAAATAAGGGTGGTTCTTGTTTTAGATTAGATGAAACAAATAAATTTTATTTTAAAATTATATTATACAATACCTTCCGAAATATGGTATTTTTGCTTTGGTGGCATTTTGTTTTAATTGATCAAAAGCACCAGCACGAAAAGTATCAGCACAAACTAAACAAACTTTCCAACCTTTACGTTGATAATGATATGCCAACTTGGTACAAGTGGTAGTTTTTCCACTACCTTGTAATCCAACGAACATAATTATATTTATTTTGCCTTTTTTGGGCTTATAGGGTTCAACACCGGGTTCAACTAGTTTACATAGTTCGTCAAAAACAGCTTTTTGTATAAGTTTACGTTTATTTATACCGGCAGCAAGTTCTTGAATATTAACGGTATTTTTAACATTATTTCTAAGTGTACTAACTAAACGTACATTGACATCAGCCGCTAATAAGGCAGCACAAATCTCTTTTAGAAGGGCGTCAAGGACTTTTGCATCTATAACAGGTTCTTTATTAATTTGTGCTAAAGCTGAATTAATACGTCTTCCAAGATCTGCTAAAACCATTGTGAAGATCTAACGAAAAAAAAAGTAACGATACTAAGTGTGTTACAGAAGTTTTTAAATTACATATGATGTATGGTCAGGTACATCATCGTCGTACATCTGATAATCATTACCCATATATCAACGGGTATATTCTCTTATATTTCTCGTATGAGAAAAAAATTTACTCATATGCGACATAGCTGAATTTGTCATAACATCTTTTTTTGCTATATATATATATATATATATATATTTGGGCCTTTCTCTAAGCACTTACGCTTCAAAAAATGGAAGACAAAATAATAATAAAAGATTTAGAAGTTCACAATATAATAGGTGTTGATTCTTGGGAAAGAGTAAAAAAGCAACCAGTAATAATAAATTTAATAATATATACAGACATGTCAAAAGCAGGAGATACGGACCATTTACCATATTCAATTGATTACAGTTCTATCACTAAAAGTGTCACAAAATTCTCGGAGGAAAGTTCCTTTAAATCAATTGAAGCATTGGCGGATGCAATTGCAAAATTATGTATAACAGAATTCCATATATCAAAAGTTAATGTTCGACTAGAGAAACCAAAAGCATTATTACATGCAAAATGTGCAGGGGTAGAAATAACACGCACCAAAGAGGATTACGACGAATTATCAAAATCACAGAGCAATGGTAATGAATATGATGATAGAATATTTGTACAAGATTTAAGATTGAATTCTATTATAGGAATTAATCCATGGGAAAGAGAAGAGAAACAAAGCGTTATAGTTAATTTAACTATTTATCCGACATATAAGGTGGATTCTGGCAAAGATTATGTTATTAAACCACATAATTATAGAACAATAGTTAGAACTGTTTCAAAACATGTTGAAGAGTCAAGATATAAAACAGTTGAAGCATTCGCTACTTCTATTGCTCGTATTTCAATAACGGAATGTCATGTTAATAAAATTACAATAAGAGTGGAAAAGCCAAGCGCTTTAATGTTTGCTGCTTCTGCAGGAGTAGAAATGGTAAGAAGTCAAACATTTTTTAATAAAAATATTTCTTCTGCCACTCCCATTAATACTCAAAATAGAAGTGCCAATAATAAAAATATTCCTGAAGGATACAATCATTTAGTTTATATTGGATTAGGATCAAATATGGGCAATTGTGTTGAAAATATTAATGAAGCATTAAGACTATTTGAACCAGAATGTAGAGTGCTAGATACTTCATTCTTGTATGAAACATCTCCAATGTATTTAGTGGATCAACCAAATTTTATTAATGCTGCTTGTAAAATTGCAACCAATTTAGATCCTGAAGAATTATTAATAAAATTAAAGAATATTGAATCAAATATGGGAAGAACTCAAACGATACGATATGGTCAAAGGCCAATTGATTTGGATATACTATTTTATGATGATATTGAATATGTTTCTTCTACTCTCACTATTCCACATCAATTAATGAGTGAAAGAGAATTTGTATTAAGACCATTATGTGACATTGAAAAAGGATTTGAACATCCAAAATTATTTAGAACTTGTGGCCAATTACTTTCTCATTACTTGAAAAGTCCTTCTTATTCTCCTGATAATTTTGTAAATAGAATATTAACAATTAAAAAGGATAAAATATTAAAATGGTCTACAAAAACTTTTATAATGGGTATAATTAATGTTACTCCTGATTCATTCTCTGATGGTGGATTATACATTAACGTTGATTCTGCTCTTTCTCACGCGTTGAAATTAGTTGAAGAAGGTGCTGATATATTAGATATAGGTGGTTGTTCTACCCGTCCTGATGCTGATGATGTTCCTATTGAAGAAGAAATTAATCGTGTATTACCCGTTATAAGAGCGATTCGTTCTTCTTCTAATAATACTCTTTCTAACATCCCTATATCAATAGATACTTTTCATTCTGAAGTAGCTGAGAAAGCCATTCAAAATGGTGCCAATATAATTAATGATATTTCTGGTGGTTTATTAGATAAAAAGATTTATTCTATTTCTGCTAAATATAATTTACCAATTATCCTTCAGCATATGAGAGGTACTCCTAAAACCATGAATCAATTAACTGATTATAATAATGATCTTATATTAGATATATCTAATGAATTATATGAAAGGGTTAAAGCTGCCATCAATGCTGGTGTAAAGCGTTGGAATATTATAATTGATCCTGGTATTGGCTTTGCAAAAAAATTCAATCAAAATCTAGAAATATTAAAAAGATTAAAAGAATTTAACGGAAAAAATAGTTTACTTGAAGGGTTTCCTTGTTTGATTGGTGTAAGTAGGAAAAATTTTATTGGTAAGGTTATTGATCAACCTATTCCACAAAATAGAAATTGGGGTACTGCTGCTGCTTGTACTGCCGCTATTTCGGGTGGTGTGGATGTCCTTAGAGTACATGATATTAAAGAAATGTTGGATGTGGTTAAAGTTGCTGATTCAATTTGGAGGGTAAATAATAAAGAAATAAAGTAAAGTCCACATTTAACCGTAAAATTGGAGTTTTTGTAAAATAAAATAAATAAAATTAATTAATTAATTAAAAATAATCACTTTTTAAAATCTATTAAAATTGTAATTTTAGTTCATTATAAAGTTAAGTAAAATGGATTTTAATCAATATTTGGAAATACAGTATGAATAATGAAAATTTTTATTACGCTAAAAAACTTGTATGAATCTAATAGTAATCTGACTAAAAATATTAAATACATATTGGTTCATTTCGGCTAACATAGATATTCATAAGCAGCATGATACCAAATATTTACCCACCTGTTAACAGGATCAATAGTCATATAACAAAAATTGTTACAATTAATATTATCATTTGTAATAGTAGGAAATAAACTATTATTACTTAAATTAATTATTTTATAAACAAAAGATTTAATTATTAGATCGCCGGTTTCTTCATTTTTTTGTATACTATAAAATTATATATGTAAAATAATAATGTTATTAAAGTAACTTTCTAATGATTACGCACACATATATTATTATACATACCTTATTAAATCTTTATAAATTTTTTTCAATACATTTAAATATTCTATAATTAAATCTTCAAATTGACAAACATCGCCACCTAAACAAATTGATTTAAATATTCTAAATATAAATTCATTTCGATCTTCTATGCTGAATTTATTATAATGTGGTGAATCCAATATTAATAATAAATTTCTTAATTCATCTGTTATCATTATTGGCGTTGATATATTCTCTTCTAAATATATTGGAGATGTTTTAACTATCGTTCCACTCTCTCGTCTTACTATTCCTAATTGTAGTAAAGTAATGAAGAAATAAATTTAGTATAAAATAAATAATAATTAGCATAAATCACTTAAATTTACCTGCATCGTATAACCTATCAAAAAAATTTAATGTTGTAACGTTACAAGGTACTTTCTCATATACAATATCATGAATTTTTTCATTTAATTCATTCCAATTATTTTGATCAGATTGTACTTTAAATTCTTTTCTCACACTTTCTTCGTTAAAAAATTCCAAAAAAAAAAATTTTTCGTCCTTTTCATTATCAAAATATTCTTCATAAATAAATCTTTTTATATAACTATGTCGTTTCATTCCCCTAAGGTGGTAAAGTAAGTGATAAAGTATGGTAAAAAAGTAAATATATATATTGTCTTATTAGTCATATGTTTACATATACCATTTTTCTAATAAATCCTGCACGTGTTTGCTATTGTATTCCAATTCCTTTGGCGAATTTACATGATACTTAAAACGAAATTTTAGTTCACTCATCGGAAAAATCATCAGAGATAATATTTAGTATACTACTTATACAGTAAAATACTTAAATCGGTCGATCTGCATATTTAGATCTGATAATCAGTAAAATCATATTATCTGATCTTTTTTATTATTATTACTATTAAATAAATACGTAATACATATACAGTAAAATAAAAAAATTCTATTATCATTATTATATCATTATAAATTTTTTTCCCCATCCCTTAAAACTTCTTCAATTGTATATCGAATTTTGTTGCTTGATAATTTAAGTTGTAATATGTCTCCTATCTCATTACATATTTTTAATATTTCATCAATATCTTCTTTTGTATGTGCTGCAGATATACAAAATCTTGCTCTTGATGATATCATTGGTGTAGCTGGATATGCAACAACTACAACTGCTAAATTCCTTTTTAGACATTCTCTAGAAAATGCCCTATGAAAATAATATTATTAAGATAATTTTTATTAATTAAATATATATTCTCAAAAGAAAAAAAAATAATACTATACTTACGGAATTTTTGCAGGATTAAATAATAAAAGAGGTATAATGGGTGAATCGCGGTCGCCATAAACAATAAACCCTAATCTTCTCAAATTAGTACTTAAATATCTTGCGTTAAATGCTAATCTTTCTAATCTCTCTTGTCCTTCATTCGTTCCATCTTCTCCCATTATAATTGACATTGAAGTATATATCTGTTGAAGTACAATTGGAGTCATTGATTCTGCATATAAAGTAGCATGATTTGTAAGTCGTAAATGATCGATAATATTTTTATCTGCTGCTATATATCCTCCTGCTGCTCCAAATGATTTTGTAAGCGTTCCCATTAATATATCAACTTCATTAGGATCTATTCCATAATAATCACACACTCCCCTTCCATGTGGTCCTAGTGCTCCAATGCTATGCGCTTCATCCACGTATAAATAAAACTTTTAAAAAAGAAAAGAATGTGAGACCAATAGAAAAATTTCTTTCTTTTATATAAGTAGGTTAAATATTTACCTTATATTTCTTTTTTAATTCAATGATTTTTGGAAGATTACATATACTTCCTTCCATGGAATATAATCCTTCTACAATTAAAAGTATTTTTTTCCATGGTCGATGTGTACGTGGTTGTCCTTGACTAATACATTCTTTCAACAAGGATTCTAAATCTGTCATATTATTATGTTTAAATACTCTAATGAAAGCCCCAGAAAGGCGACTACCAAATACTATAGAACTATGGTTAAGTTCATCAGAAATTATGAGGCATCCCTTTGATACCAATGCTGGTATTGTTGTACTATTAGTAGCATATCCCATTGAAATAAGCATTGATGCTGGCTTTCCTACAAATTTTGCTACTAATGATTCAACTTGTAGATGTAAATTTAATGTTCCTAAAAATGAAGAAAATAAATATAAACTAAATTGAATATAGGAATTTAATAATTAATTTTTTTTCTCATACCAATTTCATTTCTAGGGCTACATGTCGAAATTCCATACTTTCTAACTGTTTGTTCAACTGCATCAGCACAAGGTCCTTGACTTTGTGCAAATCCTAAATAATTATAACTACTTAAATTTAAACAATCTCTTTTAGTTCCTGTTAATTGAAATGTTTTACAATAATCTTTGGTTTCTCTTTCTAATAAGGTAATTTTTCTTCCTGGAACTCCTGTAACTGGTCGATTGAAACAATCATTAATTCTTAATTTTAATCTACGAACATAAAAATTATCAAAATCAGAATTTAATGGTGCATATCCCTATCATAAATTAAAAGTCAGTTATCATGTTATCATATAAATTAAAAAAATTCAGTCTTTTAAGCACAATAGACTTACATTCTGTTCTTTCAAGTGTTTATAATTTTTGCTTAAAAATCTTTTTCCAAAAAAATCTCGCAGATGACCAAAACAAATAAGTACTAAATATGATAAATATGTAGTAAAAAGAAAGTAATACGGAGGCTCCTCTTCTTTCCAGCCTGGATCGTCTTCTCTTCGCTTTGATACATATCGCTGTTTTTTAGAAAGTCCCTCTTGTTGTTCTACTTTCATAGCCGAATTAGTAAAATGATCGCTAGAGCTTTCAGAAGTAGCCAGTTGAAAATTTTGAGCTGTTGAAGCCTTCGTTCGACTTCCTTTGCCCATTGTGAAATATCAATTTTTTTTTAAATATCTTTTATTTACATGGAACAATAATTTTTTGATGCGATGTCAAATCTGCGATTGATCATTGACTATTGCGCATGGCAAACGCACAAGAAATTATTGGGTAAATCACTAGCTATTTTAAATGTCATACTAATGATGTAATTTATGTTGAACAAAACTATTATAATTTTAATTTTTATAGTATAATTTATTAGATAATTAGTGATTTTTTTTTAATTCAAATAAAAAATTGGTACAATAAAATGGTTTAAATTCAAAGAAAATGAAAAAAAAAAAATATTATTAATATTTGTTTGCAGATTAAAGTATTGATAAAATAATTTTTAAAGGTTTTCCAACAATGAAATGATCTTTCATCACTCGGATTTCAAAAATAAATTAAATATTAAATTCCGAGTATACATTCTGCTTATCATATATCAAGATAATAATAAATATATAAAAATAATGACGTATAAATATCCAAAGTTCTAAACAAAATTATTTAAACAAAAAAGAAATATAAATAAATTTCAAACAAACTATATCAAGGAAAAGGTTACGGTAAGTTAAAAAGGGAAGTAATTTATGAAATATATTCTAAAATAAGAAAATACAATATAATTTCTAAAACCCACATTACCCGTTACCTCCTTTACCCCCCTTGAATTTCAATCTTTTTTTTTTACGTTGTTCTATTTTCTAAATAACTGGTCCACCAGGTCCTACTTGCGGCTGCACGGGTTGTGATTGTTGTTGCTGTTGTTCATGTTGTTTGCTACTGGTTTCTTTCAAAGCCAACAATTGTTTTGAACGGAAAGCCTCATAATGGATTTGAGCCGTAGTTTCAATAAGATCCTGAAGGTGGGTTCTGGAAGTTATCGGTAACAAGGATGTTTAGTATAAATATCAACAGAAAAAATAGCTTTTTAAGTCATATGTTAACTTACCGTGTGAGAAAATCTCGAAGATGGACAAATTCACAATGATCTTCATTTTCCACTGAAATAATATATACGTTAAATATTAGCATTAAAAAACCATTTAAATAATTTAAATAGATCGATAAAATATTAAATTTACCATTAATAACACCCCATCGATTTCTTCGCCCGCGAACGGATTTACCATCAATTACTACATTTTTTTCAGATCCAACAATAGCAAATGGGATCATTTGCTATTTTAATAAGAATATAATGTTAAATTCCAATTCGTTTATAAACCGGACAAACAAAAAAAAAGGTATATAATTATTAATCACCTTGATACGATCGTTGAGTGCCCGCTCATCATCATCAAGCTCATCAGAATCATAAGGATATAACTTGATGTTATGAAAAGCTAATTCGGACTTTATCTATATAACGGATAAAAACTAAATTAAGTCACGAATAAAAATTAAACAGTTTTTATCATGTGCGTATAACATACTCTTTGTTTGAAGGCCACACGTTCTTCCATTGTCAAAGAATCAGATTTGGCAATGACTGGAACGACATTGACAACTTCAGAAAGTTTCCTAAGTACCACAATGTCAATGGGTTTCAGTCTAAAGTTGATTAGGAAAAAATAAATAAATAGATAGATAAATAAAATATTTCAATATAAAATAGTTCAACGAATTAAACATTAAAGTACATACGCATGACCAGTTGGAGAAATAAAGAACAAGCAACAATGAATTCTGGTATCTTGAATATAACGTTCACGCATAGCAGTAAGTTCTTTGCGTAAATAAGCACTATGTTGGTCTTTAATGTACTTGATAATTGGCTCCCAACTATTTCAAATGTCAAAAAAGGTTAGGTATCATAATAATATAATAAAGTTTTAAAAAAAAAAAAATTTTATAAACATACCAGTTTTCATTATTAACTTGATCGCCATAACCGGGAGTATCAACAATATTAAGTCTCAAACGAATTCCATTTTCTTCAATTACTATAAATGAATGAATACTAATTAATAATTATCTTATCTCAAGAGTAAAGCGGATAGTAATATATGAATTACAACGCATAATACCAAAACAACCGGTATAAAATATAATTTTTTAAAAAATAAAGGCCGCACTCGATAAAAAATGTAAAAGATAAAACTACATACAATGTGATACAGTTTGAATTTCAGTTGTTTGTCTGAAAGGTTCCTCGGAGCTAGTACGACCCTTACTATCAATCAAGTGGGCAGCGAAAATGGTGTTGATGAGGGTTGATTTACCAAGTCCAGTTTGGCCTATAATATACCAACAGATAAGAAGATTGAAATTACAAAATTAAATAAAAAAATTAGAATATGTTTCCTTTTAAATCCATGGATGAGCGAATGTAAAATTTATTGAACATACCAACAACAATTACGTTGAACTGAAAGCCGCGTTTTAGTAACTTCTTTTCAATTTGTCGGGTGATAGAATCAAAACCTACATGACCGTTTAGATTCATCTAAAAATTTGGTTTAATAGAAAATAGATTTTAGTATCGCTAACATTGGCGGATGATGGTATACTGAAACCAAACCAAAAAATAAAGAAGTAACCTTTTGAGGCTCAGCAATAGCTGCCATTATTTATCTAACTTTTTATAATTATTATCAACCGGTGGAAATCTATGAATTTTTAAGATAAATAAACTGGAGACTGAGAAAGTTATTTGGGAGGTAGAAGGGAACGTATTGGGTGAGTTTTCGCTCTATGCGGAAGCGCTGGGTATATTGAGGGTATTGGAGAACAAAAATTATAAAAAAAGCAGACTTTAGACGATAACAAATTATCGGATACGATTGGTCGTCTGATTGAAATACATGGTAGGACAAATATAATTGTCGTGTATTGTGTGTACGGTTTGATTCAAAAAAATCACAGGATAAACAAAGTTACAAACATCACAAAAATTAATTACACCTCTCATTCTATTCCAAAAAGGAAAAGAAATCAGAAGTAAATGGTGACTGTGAGATTCGAACTCACGCCTCTTTCGAGACCGCAACTTGAGTGCGGCGCCTTAGACCAACTCGGCCAAGTCACCTATACGTAAGGGATGTATAAAATTTATAATTTTTCTTATACAATTAGGTTACACAATAACATTAAGCTTATGATATACCCGGTACGGAGATAGTTATGGAGGTACAGTTGATACATTGTGACGTAAAGAAATTCTAAAATTCTAATTTCTAATAGAATTTTATCGACCAATGATGCCAATAAAATGATATTCAATTTTATTCATTAGCACAAATATAATCTCATTATCTGTTTTTTTTTTAAACATATTAAATTAATTTTGTTTCCCCGTGTGATGCGATAATAAAAAAAGGAGTTTTCCAACAATGGAAATAACCCAAGCCTTTTCCATAATACATGTTTTTTCCAATACTGGATATAAGACGGGTTTTTTTATAACGTTAAAAAAAAAATTCACAAGGGAAGGTTTCTCAACCATTTAAAAAATTCCCACATCAATGTGATGATATTTGAAGAACTTCCATCACTGCAAGGTTAAAATGAACAAAAAAAAAAAAATTTAAATTTAATTTAATTTATTTATTTTTAACTAAAACATGCAAAATTTTATTTTCATTACGATTCAAAAATCTATATGACGAAGAGATCCACAAGATAACTTAAAATAAAACTTTATCGTTCCTCATCTTGCATCTTTTTTAACTCCTTGTCTTAATATAAAATGAATTTTCCACAAGATCATAAACAAAAGATTGATTGAGTAATAGTTCACATTGAAAAATAAATTGAGATTAACATAACATTAATACTGGTTGGTACTTGAAAATGTATGTGTATCATTTATCGGGCAGCACAGACAGTCCAAATGTCGCATAACATATTGCTGCTAATGGTTATACACGTTGGTCATTTTTTACTTTTTTGTAGGCTCCGCTTTTACACCTGACAAACTTGTCCTCATTATAAATTCTTGTACAGAAAATCATTTTGAAAATCTTCGTTTTATATAACCTCCCTGTGTTATATAAAATACATATATACTTCCATTTATCTGTCAAAATCTGATCGTTCGCTTTATTATTTAGTTCATGGTATCTTATTGTTTTTTAGGTTTTCATGTTAACTGTTAAGTCGTCGTATTAACTTATTATGCACTAAAAAAAGATATTGCCGCAAGAAAAAAAAAATTTATTCGCGAACTTAAGACGCGACGAGTTTCTTTTCTTAATCGAAAACGGTAATTTTTTTTTTTTTTTTTTTTTTTTCAGGAAAAAATTATATAAAAAATTTATTATTATGGACAATAAAACTGAGTCAACTAATATTAAAGAAACCACCGAGAATATTGAAAATAGTGGTATAACCTTAAATAATGATAATAATAAAGATACTCAACACGAAAATATTGAAGAGGAAACTAAAAGTAATTCACAACCTCAAGTAGGATCTCCTCCCAACATAATAAGTAACCAAAACACGACTCAACAGGTTTCTGAATCACCTATAATATCTAGTAACTTAAATATACCCGCCGCGTCAAAATTCGCTACGGACGTTGTAATATCAACGTCTATTATTGGAAGTAATGTCGCAGCTCACCAGAAATCAAAGTCACGTCACCAGTTGAGTAATAGTGAAGCCTTTATTAACTTGGACGATAATGTTTCTATGAGGTAATGTTTAATATCTCTTAGAAAAAATTGGGTCGGGATTTTTGCGTGAAAGAGTGATTTATGTAGTATTCAATGAGAAAAAATATCTGCCCATACGACAAATTGAGTGGAATTATTTCAATATTTGCTACTCAAGTATTGGTAAGAATATTAGAACAAAGAAGATTCTTCAGTTTTCGAAATCGTTACAGCAAATATTTTTTTACTTGAAAAGGGGGCATGCTGGTCAGTTTTATATTTCGAATTTTTTAATTAAAAACTAAAAAAGGATTCTATTATATTGTAAAGAATGAATTTCGATTCATTTAATAAAATTTACTTAATTCGTTGAATAAATAATAATAGAAGAATTCTTCAATTAAAAATATATTATTTTTTTTTCTTTTTTCTTTTTATTTATATACATCCAATATAGTATAGTTAATTATCCATTTGTTAAAAATTCGAGGGGGTTTCTTATGTAGGATAATTATTTTATCTCGCGAAATTAAAACAAAAAAAAAAGTGAATTGATGGCAAATTATTTTAAACACGTAATATACAATAATTATATCATATCACGTGATCCTAAAATTTTTCGCGTTTGCGTTTTTTCGTTATTTTTTCCCGTTTCTTTTTTGAACTTCTTTATATATAATTAGAGATACCATGAAATCCAACCGGCCACGTGAATCTCGCAGATCTGCACCTGTCCCATACAGGCCAACTACAGAATTTGATGTACAAAATTTACCCCGACCAAATTCACAAATTATCATACCAACAATGAGGAGATATAATTCCATTATTATACCAAATTCTGATCAAGAATTTGCTAGAATATTAAATTGGCCAACACAAAATCATGATCATGATAGAATACAGCAATCACAAAATAATAATTTAGTTGGTTTAAATTCAAAGGACAATTTAGTAGATGATGGCGAGATAATATTTGATACAACATCATTTAATCAAGCAGGCGACATTCAACAACTTTCACATGGACAAATCCCCTCCTATATTCCTCAAGGTCGCTTCTCGGTGACTGCGGCAATGCACCAAGTGATAAATCCATCACGAGCGCCTGAGGTACCTTCACTCATTTCAACTTATGGTACTGAAATATTTGATCAAATTCAATCAGATGATGACTCAAGACTTATAGTTTGGTCAATATCAAGGGCTGAAGATAGAAGGCAAGGATCAATTATTTCTTCTTATGTCTCTTCTTCAAAAAGATGGAGTATACATGAAAAATTGGAGAAAGCGGGTAAATCGATATGTGGTGCAGGGTTAAGAGATAGGTTCGAAAGTAAACCATCAAAAAACAGACATTCTATTGTTATCACAGAAAAAGTGATAATGGCTGCAACGATTGAAAAATTAATTGAGAAATTAACAAGTGGAATTGGTAATTTTTTAAAATATGCTCTTTTAGTTACATAAAAATATTATTTGATTGCTTATTAATTTTTAAAAGAAAAATTTTACTCTTACTAGATTATACTTTCTTAACGGATTTTTTTCTTACATATCGAGCATTTATAACGCCATTACATTTATGTAATCTATTAATCTTGAGATTTAATTGGGCATTAGAAATTGATGATGAAAAAAGGAGAGTAGTGAGAGTCAGGTATGTTTGTACCTTTTTTTTTTTTATTCATTTTACCAGAAATTTTTTAAATTCTATTTTATATTTAGGACATTTGTAGCTCTACGACATTGGCTTCTCAATTATTTTGCGTATGATTTCGTTCCATGTCGTAATTTAAGGTCTAAGCTTATAACTTATCTGAATACTTTACATCCTTCGGCACCCCGAGATCAAAAAATAGTGCAAGCATTAAAAAAAGTGATTAAAAGATTAAAAAAAATTTATTATCGTAAGGGTGTTGTGGGTATTTCAAAGAACGGAAATGGTATTATTAGTGGTAATGGCACAGAAAAAAAGACAGGAGATATTATACCTGAAAATACACAACAACAAAATTCTGAACAATTTTTGGAGGATGACGTAATATCAGTTGAACATAGCGGAGTTGGTGCTGGTATCTCTTTGCCATCATCTAAAGAAAAGTTGAAAAAGACTATAAAACGTGATTCAACATCTACTATAAGTTCAATATTAACTCCAGGAACAACAGATTCTGAAAGTGAAGAATTTGGACGTCACCGATCTTCTCGTTCAGGAATTTCACAGTCGACAGAATTTCGTCAAAGTTTTGAGGCTGCAAGTAGTAATTCACAATATAGTGATGAATTTTCCACAGATGAATATCAAATTTCAAGTTTTTATAATGAAAAATTGGCAAAGTCTTTACCAACATTAACAAGTAAGAGGGTTGGTGATTGGGAGCTAGGTGTAGATGGTAAAGGCAATGATAAAGTTCCTAAACCAAAACAAAAGTATGAAAAAAAATTGAAATTAAGAAGTAGTTCCATGAATGATTTATCTCAACGGAGAAAATTACAAGCAGAATTTAAACCTTTGAAACATAACTCAAAAGATAATTTGAAAAATAATTTAAAAGATAATGATATAATAATAGAAGAAGAAGAACCACCACCCCTTCCACCGAGACGGCATAGGAGACACACTATCACTTACACCCAACCAACATTAGTTGTTCCACCATCACCTTCGTTCTTTAAGGGTGGATTTTTAAATTTCCCAATAAGGAAGCCTAAAACTCAAGAAGCAATAAACGAAAAATTTCAAGATCGTACACGTAAGAAACGAAGTTTATCATTATCCGAAGCAATTTGTGGATTTGCGGAAAATGACGATGATGAGGACGAAGATGATGAATTTGATTTGTCTCAAATTGATCATGCTGGAGGAATTGTTAGAAGAAATTCTTCCCCTGCATATATTGGATCACCTTCAATCCAATCTGATCAAAAAGAGAAAGGAGAAGCATCAAAGCGTAAACCACGTCGGCCTTCATGGCCTCAAAAAATGTCTGCAACCGTGGGTAAATTCGCCAAGGTTTTGTTTACACCTGGTACTGGAAAATCAGGTGGAATTAAAATGCTTTGCGCTAATTCTGAAATTGTTACCCCAGAAGAAGGCGACTCGGAAATTTCCGTACCAGCTGAAAATTTGAACGAGGATGATTTACCTATTTACTTGGATGGATTTTCTTATGTTGATGAATCGCTTGAGGAAGAATATTATGATGCAATGCGCCAAGAAGATTTTGCCGGTACGGAAGAACGATTTAATTGGGATGAAGAGGAAGAAGGTGAGTTACAAGAAGAATTTGAAGAGGAGGAAGAGGAGGAAGAGGAGGAAGAGGGTTCAGATGATGAGGGATTGGCTTCAACTTCAACCGAACCACATATACCTCCAAATCATGAACAGGAAAAAGAAGATAAAAATGAAGATTTGGAAGAACAAGAAAACAGTCAAAGTGCTAGAACTACTCGTCGTAAGACCAAAGTATGGGAGTTAGGTCCGGTGTTAGAAGTTGAAGACGATGATAATTTTGATAAATCTTCAATATCTCTGCATGACACTTTGGAATCAAAAAAAGAGGAAGAAAAAATGGCCGAAGAATTATCATCTGAGAACAAACAAGCCGAAGACCCTCAATCTATACGTAGACGTCGAAGACATGCTAAGTTTTATGAAGTTAAAGATGATGAACCGAACATATTTGTAACACCACTAGAACCTTCCGAAAATAAAGGAGAGGTTCTTGAACAAGGCCTTGACATTGAGGAGGAGGACGATGAAGAAAATAACTATTCCTCGCATAGACTTCGTCGACTTCCAAAAGTACGTGACTTACGGTCTGTTGTCACAATTAAAGATCTTGAAGAAAAATCCGGTAAGCGGGTTTCTTGGAGTACTTTTTCATCACTTGGTACCTCAGGTATTGAAGATACAGGTACAGCTGCTGGTACAGAAGCCATGTTATCACGTACATTAACATCATCTTCATCATCAAAATTAAAAAATAAAGAATCCGTCAAATCATCATCAGATATTGGGACTGAAATTCAAGGAGAGAATGAAACATCAAAAGAAGTTGAACGAGAACTTGTAAAAAGGAAAGATAAATCAATTATGAAACCTCCATCTTCAGAACAAGTTGCCAACAGTAGTAGCATAACTCCTGGCTCACCTAAAAAAAGTTCAGAATCTTCAGTAAAACGTATTGTAATCACAGAACCTCCCTCTAAAAAACTTCCGGACATTCCAGTTCAACATACTACTACTACCACCACTACTTCTGCTGCTGAACCTCGTGGTAGCAAAGTTCCAATCAAGAATATTCCTGCTACCATCCAGAAAAGTTCTTTAAATAAACCTTTACCACCACTTCCCATTCAAGATAATCAACATAATCAACCGAAAAAACCACCGTCAATTTCTACAACAGTAAATTCTCAATCTCAATATAGATCTTTTATATTAAATTATCGATCAGAAGATATTGCCAAACAATTTTGTTTGATCGAACGTGATTTTTTATTGAAAGTTAGTTGGGAAGATTTGGTTCAAGTTGGTTATACTACTAATGAAGAAAATGTTCAAAAGACTGATAATGAAGAGAAAAAAGAGAAAAAGAAAGATGTTAAAGGAAAAGGAAAAGAGAAAGAACTTGAAGAAGTAAAAGAGAAACCAAGAAAAAGAGTTCAGGAAAATGGTGTTGATAAAGTAATCGAAAGGTTCAATTTGGTCAGTATTTTTCAAATTTAAATTCCTTCCAACAATATCTATGATAGTAATAATATTCTTTTTTCACAAGGCATGTGATTGGGTTGCTACTGAGATAGTACTTACCAGATCTTTGGATGATCGAGTGCAAGTAATCGAAAAATTTATACGAATTGCACAGGTAAATACAGAGAGAACGCATATTCTTTAGTACTTTTTGATAGATTATCCATTCCATCACTTAATCAACTTTTTTTTTTTAGAAATGTCTTCAATTTTCAAATTTTGCAACATTAACACAAATTCTTCTTGGACTACAATCACCACCAGTAGAAAGATTAAGGAGAACATGGACAAGGGTTAGAAATGAAGATTTACGTGCATTTAAAGAATTAAGTGAATATATTTCGGCTTTTGGTAATTGGAAAGTAATAAGAGAGGCCATGAGAAAATCCATTGAAGATTCTACAATATTAAAAGAATTAATGAAACAACGTAAAAGTCGTATTTCTGATGTTCGCAATACCGGATGTATCCCATTTTTAGGTTTGTATCTTGAGTTGTCCTTTAGCCGTTTTTTTGTAGTGTTAATTAAAAGAAATTTTGATGAACTTTTGTTAGGGCTATACCTTTCGGATTTAGTTTTCAATGCAGCAGTACCATCATTTATTGATCCGACGTCATCGCAACCCTCAACTCCATCATCACCTTTACCGTCTAGCTCAGCCGACGCAACGACTCCTTTACACCACCAACCACTTATTAATTTTCATAAACATCGTACAACAGCTACAATAGTTAAAAGGGTATTAACATTTCAGACTTTATCAAGAGGATATAATTTTTCTATTGATAAAGAAATTTATGATAAATGTTATGGATTAAAAGGTTTTGAAGCTACTAAACTGGTTGTAATGGACCTAGATGTTGATGATTTTGTTTAATATCTTGGTATCTTAATTATCTTTTCTAATTAACGTTTGGATTTTTTAGCTAATTTTTTTCAATTGTTGAGTATGCATACGAACAAAAACAATTATTTCTTATTAATTTCTAATTGATATTTTCACTTACATCATAATTTCATTTTCTACAATATTTTTCATTCATTTCAAACAAAATTGCATTTTATTTCTCAAAAAAAAAAAAACCCAAAAAATTTTTTTTTTCGAACAATCATATATATTATATGTATTACTTAATATAATGATGTATTAAGCATAATATAGCTTACTAGTATCTTTTTTTCTAGCATATATATTTTTGGTTCAAAATTCAGTTTATTTGTAGTTTGTGTATGTATTCTTTTTTGACCTTTTTGATCTCTCTCTCTTGAATCAATGATAATAAAGTGCATTATTATAACGAAGACATTCTTGCACTGTTTTTTCATATAAAATGTTTAATCTGTCGGAATGTATGTCACGTGATGAGTAGTATTAGATTAAATCTGTACGACAGTCGATTCTCCTATAAATATACCAAATTTTTTAGCTTTCGTTAATATAAGCTGAGACAGGTAAATTTCAAAAGTTTCAGCATTTCTATGAGCTGTGGCCTGATTTTAACATTATGTACTTTTTGTTAATAGTTATAGTCTCATATTTGGAAACGTACCAGGGTCGAGGCTCATATAACAAATTCCTAATCAATAACTTATCATGTTGATTTTATCGGTTTTGAAAGACACAATTCACATACAACCTTACGATTTTTATAAATCTAAATATGATGCATTAGCCGACGAAATCAATCGAATTTATGCAAATAAAGTAGGTAATAATTCAAATGATATTCATTGATTACGGAAGATGGACTTGATTTGAAGTTTCTTATGACATTATACTACAGGTTATTCAAGAAGTTGGATTATGTATATGTTTGTTCGATATACTTTCTGCAAGTGAGGAAATAGTGCACTATGGGAATGGTGCCAGTTATGCTAAAGGTATTCGTATCAACACACGTCTTAAGTTATTGATTTATGTCAATTAATTTTTTAACTTATTTAAATTGATTTAGTCAAATTTCAGTTAGTTGTATTCCGACCTTTCATTGGTGAAATACTGGAAGGAAAAGTATCTAGTAATACACCCGAAGGTGTTAAAGGTACGCGTGTCTCTTATTTGCTCTCGAATTACTTAAATTGAAATGTCCTTGGGAGTTATTATACTTATATATAAATGGTTTATTATTCGATTTGCACGTTTTTTTGCTTTAATAAATTTTTTTTGCAGTTACTTTGGGGTATTTTGATGATATCTTAATTCCCACAAACAATGATGATGGTTGGAGATTGTAAGTTATATATATATATAATCTATTTTTTTTTTTTTGTAATGCGTCTAATCAATTTTCTAACGATAATCTAGTGACTTTGGATCACAAGTATGGGTAAGATTATGGGATAATCCTTTACCAGAAAACTTATGGAAATCAGCAGAAGATAAATATTTATATATGTATATGGATAAAGATCAATCAATAAAATTTAGAGTTATAGAAGAAAATTTTACAGATATTGGTACAAAGGGTCCACCACCAAAACGTACTGGAGCTGTAGCTGGACAAAAAGTTCCTCAACCTGGTTCTTCTTCATTACCATCTGACGTTATGATTGTTGGTAATAATAAAAGTGTTACTAATATACAACCACCAAATATTGTTAATGCTGATACTACTACTGGATCTAACGTAATTGGAGGTGCAAATGCCACTTCTGTTCAGCAAGAAAGTAAATTATTAGGAGCAGCTACTACTTCTTCTACTTATAAACTTAAACAAGCACCTTATGAAATTATCGGATCAATTGCTGAAGTTGGCTTAGGTTTAACTTCCTGGGCTTGGGACTAAAATTTCTTAAACAAAAAACAAATTAAATAATTTAATATAATAAATTTAACAAATTGTAAAAAATAAAATTTCATTAATTATTCTTTCATTTTTTGATCTTTCAATAATAATTATATTATTTTCTTATAACTCATAATTTCTTTTATTAATGAAATAAAACCTGTTTTCACATCTTGTAATGCTATAATAAAAGTTAAATTGCATGCGCCATATCTAATATAAAAATTCACTTTGGAAAAAGAGTTTTAATTTGTATATCAAAAGTTTTGTTGTCTAGGAATTTACACTATTTCTTCTAATATTCATTATCACCTGGCTACTAATTGGTATCAAGGAAATTTTCCGCCAGTTATAAACTGGCGGACCAATTATTTTATCCAAGATGATAAAAAAGTTATTTACTGACCTAGTTTAGTATATAAATGGGTCCCATTTATATACTACTAGATCAGTAAATAACTAATACTTATTCTGATAGACACCCAAGCCTGAATTTAGGTCAAAGTAGTCGCATTAACCACATATTCCATTGGCAAATTCCATTAGCCAATGTATTATCAGTCAATCTTTTCACCCTCCAAACAATGACTACGGTTAACGCATCAACTGAAACTACGATTTTTGATTAACAAATTTATCTCGGTAGAAAAATTACGATATACAAGTTGCACCTGATCCATGAATATATAATTTTATCAAGATATTATTTTAAGGATATAGCTGATTGTTATCAATATATGCGATAAAGAGCTTAAGAAAGGCTCTTTTGGTATGAAGTGTCGATAAGGGGGGTTAGGGTAAGGGGACTAAGTGGATTAAAGTAAAAGGGATTAGGATAAGCCTAATAGCAAGAATATGTGGTGATGTTGAAATTGTGTATATTAAAAAGCCGCCATATCACAAGCATAACCATTTAAGAATAATAAAAATACGTAAGCCACGAAAAGAATTCTTCCGAATAAGACCAACAGGAAGGGTCAATGGGTCAATGATTGACGATTATAACCTTAAAATAGCACATATTAGAGACCCGCCAGTCAAAAAAGTGTTAGATTAGTCAGGGCTGATAATTTTTCAGGTGCTTGGCAACCTTGGCTGTATTTGATTGAATCTATCATATCATAAATCAGAACAAAAAACAATTTGTCATGTGCGATAGAGTCAATTGCATCAGTTCATATTATCTGCGATATTAAAGCTGAATTCTGTTCCACAAATATGACATTAACATTATTTAACCAAAGCGTGTCATTGAAGGTGCTTTTGTTCCTTCCATTTGGAAGATCTAGAAAGCAGAAACCAGCGTTCGGTGGCAATATTTTTACCTCTTTTTCAACATTTGATAGCTGATTAAGGAATGACATACGATATTTGACCTTTAATCCGCAACTTAAAAGAGCTACCACTATATCATACTTTCAAAAACAGCCGCAATTGGTTGATCGAAATTCATTTATCTTTTATTCATAATTAATCATAGCAGTTATTTTTTTAGTAGTGCAAAATTGTCGTAAGGTGAACTTCAGTCAACAATTAGACACGTAAAAGATTCTTTTTTTCGTTTACGTCAAAAAATTAATGTTAAACAAAGGAAATTCTTGCTAAATATGTGATTATCGAATTTGATCTATTATCATTTTCTTCTTCACCAAAAAATTTTATTATAGTCTTGCCCATTTTAATGAAGTCAAACTCATTTAATAAAAAGAACTGAATAATATCCTTTCCATGATTATCAACAAAACACAAATAATCAACTAACAAATAATTCTTGCAACATCCACTGCAATATCATTGCTGTTTTTAATTTCGTTGAGTTATTCATTGATGACTATGAAAAATAGTATCGGATAATAATTTTATTAATTTTATTATCAATTGTTTATTTACTGTATAAAATTTTTTTAGCGTTAAATGATTTCTTACTGCAAATCAGCGGAGATTTTCGGGTATATTAATTAGATGATCAAACTAAATCAGTTAATCAATTACGTAAATATCTCGTGATAATTTTTTTTTTTGTTGGAACCTTAAATGTCATTTTCCCACTTTTTATTAAAAATTATATTTTTTTTTTTTTGGTTTTAAAAAAGGACTTGTAGATAATTTGCAGGTTTGCGAAATTGCATATTACTTACTATACAACAATTCAACTTCTCCAAGTTTCTTTATCATTAAGAATGAATCGTTCAACACTACTTTTACGAAGCTTTTCTAATTTGTTAAAAAAATCTTTAACAGAAACATATTCTTCAAAATTATCATTATTATCTCAATCACGTAAATTAACTTCAACAACATCACCAGATTCATTAAATGGTCTTTTAAATGATATTCCTTTAAATAATCAATATTATAATTATCCTAGATTAACAGCACGACAAACAGCTTTGAGAACTACACCACCAAAAGAAGCTCAAATGCTTGTACGAGATTTTATTGATGATTCTTTATATAATCCAAATTATGGATATTTTTCAAAACAAGCAATAATATTTTCTCCACAAAATGATATTAATTTTAGTACTATTAAAGATAATTTGGAATTTATGAATATAGTAGCAAGTAAATATGAAGAATTTGAGATTAGTTTGGATGAAAAAGATAAAAAGGTAGCAAATCAAATATGGCATACCTCAACTGAATTATTTAAAGTAAGTAATTACATTATATATGGTTTTTTAAGCTGATAATTATTATTGATTGGTACTTAATTATTTTCTTGATCAATTTTAATATAAGCCATGGTATGGATATGCATTTGCAAATTATATTGTTAATGAATATAAATTAGGAGGTAATCCTCAACATGATTTGATAATTTATGAACTTGGAGCCGGAAATGGGACTTTAATGTTAAATATTTTGGATTATATTCAGAAATTTGAACCTGCAATTTATAAAAAAACTAGATATCGAGTTGTTGAAATTAGTTCAATGTTAGCTGAAAGACAAAGATCAATTCAGAATTTTCAACAAGCTGTCAATGCACATAATTGTGTAGAGATCATTAACAAGAGCATATTTGATTGGGATGAACCTGTAAATGATCCTTGTTTTTTTTTGGCTTGTGAAGTTTTGGTAAGTATTTTTTTTTTTTTTTTTTTAAAAAAAAAAAAAAAAATTTTCTATTATTAAGCATGAATTAACTAATAAATATTTAATAGGATAATTTTGCACACGATATAATTCGTTATAATTTTTCAAGTGAAAAACCTGTACAAGGAATTGTTGTAACAAATGATGAGGGAAAATATGATGAGATCTATGAGCCTGTCAATGATCCTCTTATTATGCGATACTTATCTTTACGTAATAAGACAATGTACAAAACACCAGCTCTTCAAAATCGATTATTACGTTCATTACGAACTAAACTTCCTTTAGCACCCAACCTTACACAACCAGAATTTATACCAACAAAATTATTACTTTTTCTTGACATTTTAAAAGATTATTTTCCAAAACATCGTCTTGTTATTTCAGATTTTTATAAATTACCGGATTCTATTCAAGGTATTGATGCTCCAGTAGTTCAAACAAGATATCAACATACAATGGTTCCTTGTTCAACTTATATGGTACATCCTGGATGGTTTGATATTTTCTTTCCTACAAATTTTGAGTTATTGAAAGACATTTATCAATTAGTTTGTCGTTCTAGTCGTGCAGAATCCGAAAAAATTAAAGTATTACAACAAAAGGAATTTTTGAAAAGATATGCTGATTTAACAAAAACTCAAACGAAAAGTGGCGAAAATCCAATGTTAATGTATTATGAAAATGTAAAATTTTTATTAAGTTAAAATATATTATATTTTTTTTAAAAAAAGTTTTAAACAATCAATTTTTGTTATAAATATTAATTATTGAATAGACTGGATAAGGAATGTTAGAATGTCACCGAACTGCGAAGCAATTCAGATAATACTTTAATATTCCTATCCAATAAAAATTGATATTTATTTAATTTTACCTAAAATGTGTTACATAATAAATTATTGAGATGCGAAACTTCATGTAATTAGGAAGCACGTTATATTAGATACATAATTTTTATTTAGTAAATTTCATTAATAATTTCTATATTAGATGTTAATTATAAGCGTTATCACATGAAAGTAAATAAGCTAACTAGACTTAATGTAAAGCGTCTAGAACGTGAATACATCTCTTTTGTAAATAGGAAACAAAAAAAGAGTTCGTATCTATCCGCCCTGGTACAACAGAATAATCATCTTTTCCATCCATTCCCCATTTGTTTGATAAAAAAAAATTTATTTTACTATTTAGGAAAATTGCACAAGGTAGTACATCTTTTCCTATTCAAAAACAAACATTACTCTGTGTTGTTACAAAATTAATATGAACGACAGACATGTCACATAAATGGTTTAAAAAGATTCGATAGCCTGATTTTTTGCTTTTTCACCATTTTTCTTCTTTTTTTTTTTTTCTTTTTAAATTATATTTCAACTAAATCAACAATCATTTAATTAAAGAAACTGTTTCGTATCGTTTAAAAATGATTCATGAAAAAATAAATTCACGCGAAAGGTCCAAATTTTTATTTAAATTTATATTTTTTATTATAATAGTAGTAATAATTTTATCATTTACAACTGAAATCAAATTTACAACTAAGCCAATTACTAGTAATGATATTAAGACTATTATCACTACATCTACTCCTACGATTAAACCTATACCTTCTTTTGAAGAAAAATTCTTAACATATTTACCTCATAATGATTTTTATGGTCAGCATGAAGCGCTTATAAATGCGATAATGTTATCGTATATAACAAATCGTACATTAATTATTCCACCTTTATTAATTAATTACTTTCCACGTTCGTCCACATTTAATTATTTATATAATAATTTAAATAAATTTATTGAAATCAAAAAATATCGTGAAGAACATTGTTATATCGATAATGAAAATGAAGAATTTGAAGAAAATTCTCACAATTTTTGTGATAGTAACTATTCACGATATGATGATTTTACCATGATAAATTGGGAACAATTATTTGACCTTAATGAATTGAGAAAATATGTTAAAATTATAAATCGTGGTTTTGATTTTTCATTAGATAATTTAAAATATAATTTTAATATTGAAGAAAATGATACATATTTATTCATTGAAGATGAATCATACGAATTTGGAAGTAAGATCAATGGTTTAATAAATATCGATAAAAAATTATTACATTTTTCTTCTTTACTTGTTCTTAATAAGAAAATTTTGGAAGATCAAAATAATAGAAAATTTCGACAATTAATTCATAACAAATTAGTTATTAATAATCCAAAAATATTAAATGTTAGTGAAAATATTATAGAAAAATTAGGTGGTAAAGGAAATTATATTGGTTTACATATTAAAATCAGAGATAAATTATTTAAAATTAATGCAAATTATAATATAGATTTAATATATAAAAATTTGATGAAATATCTTTTAAATTCGAATTTATTAAGAAATTCAAAAAAATTCTTTAATTATAATTTAAATGAATGTTTAAAAAATAATATACCAATAATTTATATAGCGACAGATTCTTTTGATCCTAGAAATAGATTTTCAAAATTTTATAAAAATATACCATGTATATTTACTTTATTCGATCTTTCAAAAGATTTAGAAAATTTAGGTAAAATACCAAGTGAGTATGATGAAGATGTAGATTTAACAAGTTTTTATGTACCTATAGTAGATATGTTAATAACAGCTCATGGTATGACTTTTATTGGTACTCCGAAAAGTACCTTTTCAGAGTTGGCCAATGAAGTAAATAATTTATCTAATGGTAAAAATGCAATATCATTGAATAATTGAATTCTGGTTGTATTACAATAGATTATACTTAATACTTTACTATATTTGTTATTTTTAAATAAATATTATTATTTTACGTTGTACAAGATATTTTCATGTAGTGAATATTATTATCGAATAAGTGAAGTAAGTCATTTGTGCGAAAAACGATACTGGATTATCGTTGGTTCTTACTTGGTATAAAATGTATATCAAAAAAAAAAAGCCGCATGTAATATGTATATGTGTTACAAACATTCATTGTATCGCCATAATACATTAAGTGCGTACTACTTAAAATACTTGTCATGCATATACTAATTAAGTAAAAATTTAATTATCGTACTCGCATCGATAAATGCGTAGTACACAAGGTTACATTCAATTAATTAACTTTTAACTTTGAATAGTATAATTTTTTCACGTGCCATTTTTGTCATTTTAGCGACCTTGCTTGTTTATTAAGAATTTTAAGAATTATATTTTGTCATTGTTAATGTTTCAATACAGAAAAACTTTATCAGTTATATATAGTTTCATGGCATTATTTATTTTCACCTACGTAATGAATTCGATTCCAACGCGCTAATTCAACTTTCTTCTCCGAAAGAGGAAAACATATAGTACTTGCAGTCTGCAGGCTCAAACGAAAATATTGTATACTTTGTTGGTTGATAAGTTTTTCAGGTTTGAATTAATAGTCCTATCATATTGTTTCAGTTTTAGCAGGTGACTGGAAATAGACGACTATACAAACCAATAAATTTAATTTCTGTAATTTTTTTGACAATAATACAGACAATGAGAGGAATAATCTACCTCATTCCTCAGGCGAATTCATTTTTAAAATTCTCTTAAATATGAATTTACACTACTATTGATACAATTCTATAAGGTATACTGTATAATAAATAGTAAAAGCCTTCGACATTTGTAATGCTGTGCCTTTATGAACTTTGGCTTATGTAAAAATAATAAAATACATTGATTTAATGAATATATCTCAATAAATACATTACTTGTATTATTTAATATTATATAATATAAATTTTATTATGTAGTAATAAAATATACTTTATTTGAAAATCTCGATAATGTATAATAAATGTTAATAAGTAAGTATATATATATATATATGATATAATAAATATAAAATAAATGGTAATAAAGTCCGTTATAAATATTTTTAATATCCATTCGTACCTATTTTTGATCTCATTATAAAAAAAAAAAAATATTACGATCCAACCGATCATTGGAAAGCAAAAAAAAAAAAAAATAAATTAAATAAAATGAAATAAAACGTAATAGAGTCAAAAATTATGATATACCGTAGCATATTAACAGAAACTAAAATATGAATTTTGTTGAAATTCTTGTCTTTAGATTTTTTATACCCTATAGATCCATTATTTTCGGTCTAAAAAACAAGAAAGAACTATTATATTAAAAAAGTCAGAGTTATTAAAGATATAATTAAAGAAATTTACCGTCTTCTTCACTTGAAACTTAAAGACAATCAATTTGTAAGGAATCTAAAGCAATTAAAATTCGTTAATATTTTTTTCTTAATTTTTACAAAATTAATATCAATTAGTACCTGAGTATTCCATGTTTGATATATTGTCATATTGTTTATAATAATCATCAGAATTTTTTGGTTCAGGCAGATCATTAAAATTAAGCAATCTACTAGTATAAAAAGCTCCTGAATGTATTTCTAATCCTAAACTAGTTGAAGGCATGCTACCGGCTGATAAATTATTGATTTCTTCTGCTTCTTTCATTTGCTTTTGAAATTCTGTTGGTTTATCAAATGTATGTATATATTCATACAACCAATGACAGGTAATCTTTCTAATTTCTTCTATCGTTGGTCGATTTAATGGATCTGCATCTAAGCATCTTTTAATCAAGTCCATAATTAATTGAGGTACTTTAATATTAAAATTCGGTCTAAGTCCTTGGCAAATCTTTATTGCCAAATTTTCATTATGGCTAACATCATGATATGGAGGTAATCTAGAAATTATTTCGTGCATTATTATACCAAAGCTATATATATCAGCAGCTTTCGTATAATCTTGTTCTCTTAAAATTTCAGGAGCCATATAAGGTACAATACCGTAATTACCGGAAGTCTTTACATTTTTTTCTGACTTTTTATAATTTGCGGGTTTGCATAATCCCATATCAGTTATATAAACAAGATGACCTACTAATATATTGCCAGAATGTAAATCTC
>JADRCO010000367.1:0-35893 GCA_021464525.1 Rhizophagus sp. LPA8_4_AMF | reverse complement strand
TATAATCTTCCAGAAATAATGGATCAACATAATGAAGATTTGTTTCCCAGAAAATGGAATCTTAGTGAAAGAAAAATATTATCAGCAGGCCATAAGGAGAATTATAATGGAAATTACATAGTATAATATTTATCCAAATTTTAATCTATTAATATAACTTTTTGACCAATTTTTAAGATATTTAGCAAATAATCAGTTTTAAAATTTTATACTCTGTATTTATCAAAATCAATTCTTTACTATTTTATACTTTATTAGAAATAAACTTTCATTAATACTTTACTACAAAAATTAGACTTTCATATACTTCATTATGGATATCTAATATTAACTTTTAAAATTTCGCATATCAAATTTAACTTCTAAAAATTCCGCATAATATTAATATATAAACTTTAATTATTTTCTATAAATGCAACATAAACTTTCACTTATTAAGCACTGAACTCTTCTTCTCTTAAATTTTTTCTAAATATTTCTAACGTTAAAATGTCTTCTATTGATATTCATAAACTTACTTGCGAACAGCGCCAGCAAATTTTTCTTGCACTATTTGATGCCAATCAATCTCTTCTTAATATTAAGTCCTGAACAATGCTGTAAATTACATACATTACTAATGACCATTGATCCCTCACTAGCAGGATCATTTTCAGTTGCGCGTGCGTAGGCACTACATGGCGTTACCAATGAACAGGTATATTTTATTTAAAATATCTTTCAAATTACTCAAGTAATACAATTAACATTATAGTATATTTCAAGTTTCCTAAAGGATCAGTAATGAATCCAATTAAAATTCAGGAATACAAAAAATATAAGCAAACTCAAAAGCAGATTAATAAAGAGTTTCAATGGCATAAATTCCTGAAGCTTGATAAGAAGCACTATTTAAACTTTAGGGTAAATATATTACAATCCATGAATTTGCATTAAGATTAATTTTGTATAATTATTTCAGAATGATCTCAGAAAATCAGGCTCACTCGTGGTGAATCATTATCCCACCAGCAGAGGGAAAAAATAGAAGAGATTATTAAAGATGTAAGGATACAATTTATATTTTAGAAGTATATTTAAAAATTCATATCATTATTTTGTTACAGTTCAAAGAGGTAAATTTGACATTTCCAATTACCGAAGCTGACTTCATTTTTCGCGTATGACTCTTTTTATTGTAATAATACTGGTTTGTACAGTTGCAATTTATGTTTTTACCAATTTTGTTTATTTTTTAAAATTTCTACTTAATTTTATAGTCGATCAAATGAAAAAAGGGAAATTGCTGATGCAAAGAATAATGGCCTTCCACTACCATTACCAAAGAAAAAAAAATAGCAGACCACCTAGCAGAAAACGAAGTATGGATGATTCTATTGAAGATTTACAATATAATACTGGAAATACGTCAGGTACTAGTATTTTTTTAATTTATACCACACATGGCACTAATTAATAATATTATTTTTATTTTAAAAAGCAATGATTTCACCATCTCTTATTTTCAAGAACAATGCCTCAGCTACAACTGAAACCATACTTTCGCCATACTCTACAGTGGTTTCATCATCTCCTATCTTTGATATTGATAGTTCCACTCCAGTTGCAACTGAAATTATGGTAAAGTCTTCCACCAGCGTTTCTAAGGGTAATATGAAAACATTTTAGTCTTCGAATGAATGCGATTATTCATATATTTTTCACTTTATAGGTAAAAAAGCGAAAGGAAAGCAAAAGAAACTTCTCAAAAACTAATAATTCCACGAGTAACAAGATCTAGGAAGAAACTTAAACAGTAGAATTGAATAAAACTTCATAATTATAATTTAATTATCTGTCAGTATTTTATACCTTTTTATATAATAATTTACTCATGAAAGTCTCAGTATTTTTATAGTAATTTATCTATATTTTATAATATATTTGTTCAATAAAATTTCAGTAATTTATATGAAATTTATCCATTTTAATAATAAGCTTACTTAATAAAGTTTCAGTGTTTATATGAAATTTATCCGTTTTATACTCAATAGAGTTTCAGTAATTTATGCGAAATCTATCATTTGTTAATCTAAACAATTCAATAAATATTCAGTTATTTATTAGTATATTATCAGTTTTATTAATTAAGTGCATTGTCAAATAATTTCAGTGAAATTTCCTTACAAATTCCGCAAATATGATACATTTATGGAAAAAATGGAAAAATATACGGAAATATTTATTTATGTGTAGTTAGCCAAAAAATTCAGCCGAAGGCGCAGTAAATTTTCGGCTAACAACACCCAGCCGAAAAAAATTCATCATCTTGTTAGCCGAAAATTTACTGCGCCTTCGGCTGAATTTTTCGGCTAACTACACAGTAACTACACCATTATATAACAAAAAAAAGAATCAAATCACGGAATAAATTTTTTACAGGGTAAACGCATACTAGTAGGTTTGCTTTTAGATTATTACATCTATCAGCTTTATCATTCCTATAAAAAAATTATTTTATATTTTTTTTTATTCCATGTTATTTTCATAAATGTATCATATTCATGGAATTTTTACAGAAATTATGGTGGTAAAATTTTTTATAGGGTCATTACCAGATAAATGGCTGGCTTCTTCTGATAAAGTTTTATGATATGTAAAAATTTAAATAGGCTTACTAGGTTTTAATGAAGTAGTCAGTTATAGAATGTCATTCTCTTGTAATATTAAAATGTTTATTGATGAGTTTTTAAAAAATTAGTTCATAAAAAAGCTATAATAAGATCTGCATAAAATTTTCTGTGGAGGGCTGGAGGCACAAAAGGATGATCCACGTAATTTAACTGCAGTGTTACCATACAGTTAAATAAATATGCTGCGAAAAAAAAAAATTATTATTTTTAGCCTTAATTTAAAATTACTTTATAAATGTCTGAAAAACAACTTAATATGAATTCAAATAATGTTGCTCAAAATTCATTATCTCAAATTATTCAAGATTTCTATAAAATAGACATAAAAGAAAAAGAACCCACAACTCAAAATATAAAAGAAATTATTTTTGAAGAAGATTTAGGTATTGTAGTTGATGATTTGGTTAATCTTTGTTTTAAGAAAACAGATGAAGGAAAGCAAGAAATTGTAATAAAACAACATGTTATTGTTTATATTAATAATCATAATTTAGATTTACATGAATTCTATAACTGGCTTTTAAATAATCAAAATGATTCGAATTCTATTTATTTACTTGGATATTTTAATGATCATGGAATTGAAACTAATATCAATGTACAAAAAGCACTTGAATTGTATCAAAAAGCAGCAAAATTAGAAAATAACATAGCTCTATATAACCTTGCTAATATGTATATTTGGGGAGAGGATGTTGATAAAAATTATGATAAAGCTTTTGAATTATCCAAAAAATTAGCAGAAAAAGGATACTCAGGTGGAATAAATCTGTTAGGTTATTGCTATGATATTGGAATTGGAACTGATGTTGATAAGGAAAAAGCATTTGAATTATATCAAAAAGCAGCAAATTTAGGAAATTGTTTAGCACTGTATAATCTTGCATATATGTATAGTGATGGAGAAGGTGTTGAAGTAAATTATAATAAATCTTTTGAACTTCTTGAAAAGTCTGCTGAAAAAGGACACCTGGATGCAATTTCTATGTTAGGATATTGTTATAATCATGGAGTTGGAATAAAAGTAAATATGCAAAAAGCATTTGAAAAGTATCAAATGGCAGCAAATTTGGGAAATTCTTGTGCTCAATATAATTTTGGCTTAATGTATGAAAAAGGAAATGGGACCGAAAAAAATATAGAACAAGCAATTTATTGGTATAAAAAATCAGCTGGACAAGGATATTATAGTGCTCAGAATAAATTAAAAAAACTCTTAAAGAAATAATAAATTCAAGGTCTATAGTAGCTACTGTAATTATTTTACTTTATTATAGAAGTTTATTATTATTACAATCTGGAGATTTTTTAGCCATGGTCAGATTATTAAATACATATTTTTGTCGGGTTTTTCTAAATAAGGGATTATTTTGCGTAACTTTAATAATTTAGCTGATCATATTTATATTAACATATATTTATAAGATAAAATACCATATATAATAATAAATAAATATAAACTATTTAGTGTAAAAAAAAATATGTAACATTAATAATATGTTGATATGCAACCCTATGAAAAAAATATATGCTTAAAATGTACTTATATACTTTAAAATATACTTAAAACACACTTAAAATTACAAAATGTACTTAAATTATACTTGAAATTTCAAATTTTAAACATATTTTAAATTTTTTAAGTGTATTTTAGGCACATTTTAAATATATTTTAAAATTTATAAAGAAAATTTTTTTTATAGGGCAATATTTTTTAACTCCTCATCTTGTTTCTAATATCGGGCTATCATATTGGCAATTAATATGTTAATTAAGGAGATGCATTGACATTTTTTACGTATAAATTTTGGCATCAAAGTTTGACCAATGAAACAATGGGTGAATCACATAATGACCAGAGGTTAGAAAATCAAAATCCCTTCGTGCAGCTATTAATAATAATTTAGAAGCCACCTTTCCTTTATTATTATAGTTGTTAATATTATAAGAAACTTTTTTCATGAGAAATAGTAAGAACTTCTCATTCTATTTATTTGCTACAATAAGATAAAAATTTATAATGAATTTTATTAACATTATAAAATATTTTTTGTTTATGAGAGTTTTAAGCACTCAATCTATCAAGTTTACATTATGGATGATCATTTATGTAAAATTATTGAGTTATGATTTATTTTACTATGAATTTTATTCATTATGATAAATGCATAATAGGTTTGCTTTTAGATTAATACTTTTATCAGTTTTACCATTCCTATATTTTAAATTTGTTTATTCCATGTTATTTCCGTAAATGTATCATATCACAGGGTTTATAGCTTTAAAAACATGAAAATTATCCAAGTTGCTCAGATTTTTAGTTATTTTTTCGTAAATGTATCATATTCATGGTGTTTTTACAGAAATTACGGCGGTAAAATTTTTTATAGGCTCATTATCAGATAAATGGCTGACTTCTTCTGATAAAGTTTTATGATATGTAAAAATTTTAAATGGGCTTACTAGATTTTAGTGAAGTAGTCAGTTATTGAATGCCATTCCCTTGCAAGATTAAAATATTTATTGATGTATTTAACAAATTTATTCATAATAAAAGTTATGATAAGATCTGCACAAAAAAATTTGCTGTGGAGGTACAAAAGGATGATCCACGTAATTTAACTGCAGTGTCACCATACAATTAAATAAATATGTTGTGAAAAAAAAAAATCTATTGTTTTTACCCTTATTTAAAATTACTTTATAATGTCTGAAAAACAACTTAATTTGAATCCTAATAATGTTACTCAAAATTCTCAAATTATTCAAGATTTCTATAAAATTGACATAAAAGAAAAAGAACCCACAACTCAAAATATTAAAGAAATTACTTTTGAAGAAGATTTAGGTATTGTAGTTGATGATTTGGTTAATCTTTGTATTAAGGAAGCAGATGAAGGAAAGCAAGAAATTGTAATAAAACAACATGTTATTGTTTATATTAATAATCATAATTTAGATTTATATGAATTCTGTAACTGGCTTTTAAATAATCAAAATGATTCAAATTCTATTTATTTACTTGGATATTTTAATTATCATGGAATTGAAATTAATATCAATATACAAAAAGCACTTGAATTGTATCAAAAAGCAGCAAAATTAGAAAATAATATAGCTCTATTTGACCTTGCTAATGTGTATATTGAGGGAGAAGATGTTGGTAAAAATTATGATAAAGCTTTTGAATTATCTAAAAAATTAACAGAAAAAGGATACTCAGGTGGAATAAATCTGTTAGGTTATTGTTATGATATTGGAATTGGAACTGAAGTTGATAAGGAAAAAGCATTTGAATTATATCAAAAAGCAGCAAATTTAGGTAATTGTTTAGCACTGTATAATCTTGCATATATGTATAGTGATGGAGAAGGTGTTGAAGTAAATTATAATAAAGCTTTTGAACTTCTTGAAAAGTCTGCTGAAAAAGGACATTTGGATGCAATTTCTATGTTAGGATATTGTCATAATCATGGAGTTGGAACAATAGTAAATATGCAAAGAGCATTTGAATTATATCAAATGGCAGCAAATTTGGGGAATTCTTGTGCTCAATATAATCTTGGTTTAATGTATGAAGAGGGAAGTGGTATTGTAGAAAGTATAGAACAAGCAATTTATTGGTATAAAAAATCGGCTGGGCAAGGATTTTTTAGTGCTCAACTTAAATTGGAGGAATTCTCAAAGAAATAATAAATTCAAAGGTTTATTTAGTGGATACTGTAACTACAGTATTTTACTTTACTATAGTTATTAACTTCATTAGAATTTTTCCCACCAAAAATAGTAAGGGCTTCTCATTCTATTGAATACAATAATAAGATACAAATTATAATGATTTTATTAATATTATAGAATATTTTTCATTTATAGAATTTTAAGCACATATTTATTAAGTTTACATAATTATGGATAATTTTTTATGATTGAGTTACAATTTATTTTTTATGAACTTTATTTATTACAATAAGCGAATAGTGGGTTTATATAATCATTTGAATTAACTTTTATTAGTGTTATTATCATTACCAGATAAATGTTAGACTTTTCCTTTCAACTGAAAAGGTTTTATGATTTGTAAAAATTTAAATAGGACTACAAAAATTAAACATCAATTATTTAACGTCATTACTTTGTAATAATAATAGAATGTTCGTTAATAAGTTTTTAACAAATTTGTTCATGAAAAAAGGCTATAACAAGATCGACACAAAAGACAAAACTACGACACAAAAAATTTGCTGCGGTGACACAAAGATGATCTACATAATTTAACTGCAGTGTCACCATACTTGATACAGTTAAATAAATATGCTGCGAAAAAAACATGCTATTGTTCTCCCCCCCTCCCCTATCCCTTATTTAAAATTACTTTATAATGTCTGATAAACAACTTAATTCAAATTCAAATAATGTTGATTCATCAAATACTCAAATTTCATTATCATCTCAAATTATTCAAAATTTTTATAAAATAGATATAAAAGAAGAAGAACCTACAACTCAAAATATTAAAGAAATTATTTTTGAAGAAGATTTAGGTATTGTAGTTGATGATTTGGTTAATCTTTGTTTTAAGGAAATAAATGAAGGAAAGGAAGAAATTGTAATAAAACAACATGTCATTGATTATATTAATAATCATAAGTTGGATTCACATGAATTTTATGATTGGTTTTTAAACAATCAAAACGATTCAAATTCTAATTATTTACTTGGATATTTAAATTATTATGGAATTCAAGTCAATGTTAATAGGCAACGAGCACTCAAGTTATATCAAAAAGCAACAAATTTAGGAAATATTATGGCTCAATATAATATTGCAAATATGTATATTGATGGAGAAGGTGTTGAAAAAAATTATGATAAAGCTTTTGAATTATCTAAAAAATTAGCGGAAAAAGGATTCTCAAGTGGAATGAATCTTTTAGGATATTGTTATGATAAAGGAATTGGAGCTAGTGTTGACAATGAAAAGGCAGTTGAATTATTTCAAAAAGCAGCAAATTTGAAGAATAATTTGGCTCAATATAATCTCGCTTTAATGTATGAATATGGAAAAGGCACTGATAAAGATATATTTCAGGCAATTTATTGGTATAAAAAATCTGCCGAACAAGGGGATAAATTTGCTCAAGATAAATTAAAAGAACTTCTAACTGAATGAATTGTAAATTTGTTTAAGTTTAATAATAATATTGGAATTAATACATTTAATACTAACGAAAATAGATTAGTAAAATAACTTTTTCACTACAATATAAGAATTCTATCTTATTTAATTAATTGATACTCACGTTATAAAAAGGAACATTATTAATTCTATTAGTTAAACTGATTTTTTATTGTAACAAAACTTTGGATTTAATAACAAAAGAATACTTTTTAAGTTGTTCATTTTGATTATAATTAGTATTGTGAGATTAAGTATACCATCATCATTACCATCATTACTATTCTATCGTTACAATTTAGGTGAAAGATACAAAAAACATAAACATTGAGTTTTCATATTGTGGACTTTTGTGAAATTTGAATTATATTATGCTCTAGTTAGACTACCATTGTTCTTGTCAGTAAATTGCAATTCCAGCATATCTATCAACGATTAATGAATACAAACTTATTTCTATTTTCTCGCGTATTCGCCAATCACAGTATACTATCGGATATATCCTATATTTCTAAAATTCCAGATAACACGAGTTTATATTTATAATAATTAAGTATTAAAGCTTAACCTTATAAAACTGATCGAATCGCTGTTTGCCATTACAAATTTTTTTGTAGAATATATCTATTATCATCCTAATTGCAATAATTAGCTAACTAATACGCTCTTTAAAGCTCTTTTATCAGAAGATAATTCCCGGAAACTGGACCATTTAAGATTTTATTCATACTATTTGCCTATATTATAAAATCTGAAAACGTCCCAAAAATATCCTCAAAATGTATTGTAAAGATGACTAGAAATTATTAAATTCAAATTAGACTTTATCCTTGGATGTAGCGAATGTGCTCTCCTTTTTCTTGCCTTTTTTTTATTTTCATATTTCTCCTTTATTTTACAATTCTTATTATTCTATTTAATTTTCTTTCTTTCGTTCCTCATGTGACTGACTATTTTTTTTTAAAAAAAAAGGAAATAAAATATTTTATTGAATAAATTAATAATAATTCATAAATTATCTCGCTCGGTTAAAATCTATGAATTATTCTTTTTTTCATGCAAAAAAAAAAAAATCTTTTTTTATTTTTAATAATACATAGAAATACACTTCGACGATAAAATGTTGCTTAATTTAGAATAAGAGCAGATACAGGACCAATAAAAATATTATTAAATTGGTTAAATAGTTTAACAAACTTAGGTAATAAAAAAAAATACATTGTTTTTTTACGAACGACTATTAATTTTTTTCAAAAAATTATAACATAGCAAATAAATTATAATCGGTCAAAATCTTGAACAATTGATGTGATCATAATAGTGATCGGTGAAAGTCATCTTTGTTAAATATCTTATATATTGTTCCTCTTTCTTGCGCCGGATTTAAATAAAATCCCGGGACTGTCTGAATTTCTAAAATTGTTATTATTCTTCATTAATCTTCTCTTCAACAACACATTAACACTTTTAGCATTCATATTCAATTCTAGGATTGATAGTTTTCCTTTCTGCGACATTGAGCGCGAACGTCCATTATTAAAAATGTTTTTGCATTGTCTTTGCTCGTTTTATAATTTTTATTTCAATATTATAATAATAAACACTACTTAATCAAGTAAAACTTATTTCCTAATGTATCGAAATTTCTTTTATTTGAATACTATAAAACCTATTTTATTTGACTATTTGCCTGTCGAAACCTTCGAAGTAACTAAATTTTTTTTTTCTACTCACAATATTCATAAAATATTTTCCAAATTCTTATTAATTTAGTTTTTCCATAATATTATTAATATTATTCATGAAATAAAAAATTTTTGGGTATTACTAAATGTCGCCTGGGCGATCATCGCCTGGGGGGTTTTTTTTCGAATAAGTCACATGAGTTATAATATAAAAATATGGGTTTAAAATTTGAACGCCATCTTTTTGATCAAATGATTACAGTATCACTGGAAAAAATTTTTTTTTGAGTCCTTGTACGATACTCATGATTTAACAAATTTTTTTTTTTTTACAAAAAAATTTATGTAGCTACGCATTTTTATTAAAAATTAATTTAATTTTTTAACGAGAAATGACATAAAGAAACCTAATAATGAAAATAAAAAAAGAAGAATTAAAAAAAATAGAAACAACATTAAAAAAGTGAAATGAAACAAAAAGGTAATATGAGGGCAAAAAGATTAACAAAATAAACGAAGGTGTGAATGGAAAAGAACGAGGAAAACAAAAAGAAGCAAAAAAAAAGGAAGGGATACGTATAGAAACAAAAAGAAAGGAGGGGGAACGTAAAGAATCATAAAGAAAATAGGGGGAATGTAAAGAAGTAAAAAGAAAGGAGATAGATCATAAATAAGTGAAAGAAAGGAAGGGAGAACGAAAAGAAGCAAATAGAAAGTAGGGGAACGTAAAGTAGCGAAAAGAAAGGAGGGGCAACGAAAAGAAGCGATGGGACATAACAAAGTGAAAAGAAAGAGACGAAAAGGAGGGAGGAGGGACGTACAGAAGCAAAAAGAAAGGAAGGGGAAATGAAGAGAAACGAAAACAATGAAGGGGAAAATAAAAATAATGGTGGGGATAAAAAGAGATACAAAAATAATGAAGGGGGAAATGAAAAAAAAATAATGAAAGGGAAAACAAAAAAAAAATGAAAAGAACAAAGGGAAATGAATAGGGACGAAAAGAACGAAAGGGGACGAAAGAAAACACAAAGAAAAAAGGAGGAAAGGAACGAAAAAAATAAAAGAGAATAAAAAGGAACGAAAAAAATGAAAGGGGACGAAAGGATGCGGAAAAAAACGAAGAGGACCGAAAAAGAACGAATAACTAAGGGGAACGAAAGAAAGGAATAAAAACGAAGGGAAAAGTTAGTAAAGGAACGAAATGTAATAAGCGAAAATAATAAAAAAAAAAAAATAAGAAACATACCTTAATTGTAAAACCGGAAGGGTCAAAGAACCTAAAAAGAACAAAAAAAGTTAGTAAAGAACAAACTGTAAAAACAAACAAAAAGAAAAAAACAAAATAAAAAAAAAATAAAAACATACCTTGAGCGAAGCTTTGAGCGAAGGGTTAAAGAAAAAATAAAAACTTATCTGATAAACAAATAAACGTTAAATGTTTATACTGATTAGCCAATCAAATTTAAAACCAATAATCACGTGATAGGGTCAGGCGACAATCACCCAGGCGATGTTTAGCAATTTCCAAAAAAAATTTATAACGCATTACCAACAAAATTACGGGATAAGATTTTTGGATAAACAGTCTTTTTGATCTGCGTTATCCGCATTAATAATTCACTGCAGTGTTACTGTACACTAAGTAAATAAATATGTTGCGAAAAAATATATATAAATATATTTTGTACAAATAAATTTTGTACTTTTTATTTTTTATTATTTTGCAATGTTAAACAAGAAAATTAATACGGATAACACGGATATTATGGATAATATTGATAATAACAAATTATTAAATAAAGAATTACTTCAAATTATTCAAAATTTCAATAATAAAATGAATATAAAAGAAATAGAACCTACAACACAAAATATTCATGAAAATATTTTTGAAGAAGATTTAAATATTGTAATAAATGAATTATTTAATATCTTCTTTAAAGAAGTAAATGAAGGAAAGGAAGAAATTATAATAAAAAGACATGTTCATGATTATATTAATAATCTTAAAATAAATTTACAAGAATTTTATGAATGGTTATTAAATAATCAAAATAATTCAAATTCTATTTATTTTCTTGGATATTTTAATTATAATGGAATTGAAGTTAATATTAATATACAAAAAGCATTTGAATTATATCAAAAAGCGTCGAATTTAGGAAATAATGCAGCACAACTTGATCTTGCTGTTATGTATATTGATGGAGAGGGATGTGATAAAAATTATGAAAAAGCTTTTGAATTATCTAGTAAATTAGTAGAAAAAGGATACTCAAGTGGAATGAATCTTTTAGGTTATTGTTATGATATTGGAGTTGGGACTGATATTGATAAGGAAAAGGCATTTGAATTATATCGAAATGCTGCGGATTTAGGGAATTTAAATGGATTAAATAATCTAGGAATTTGTTATGAGGATGGAGTTGGAACTAATGTTGATAAACAAAAAGCATTTGAATCATACCAAAAGGCAACGGAATTAGGAAGTACGAATGGAATAACTTATTTAGGATGGTGTTATGAAGAAGGGTTTGGAACTGATATTAATATGAAAAAGGCGTTTGAATTATATTCAATGGCAGCAAATTTAAAAAATAAATATGCTCAATATAATCTTGCTTTGATGTATGAAAATGGGAATGGAATTGAAAAAAATATAGATCAGGCAATTTACTGGTACAAAAAGTCGGCCGAACAAGAGTATCATAATGCTCAAAAAAAATTACTAGAATTTTCAAAGAAATAATTGTATAATTAAAACAACTCTTATATAACAATAAAATAAAAAAGGGATATTTAGATGTAAATTTATAATCCATTAATATTAATAAAATATTTTTCACTTCGGTAAGAGTTTAAGAGATTTAGATTTTTAGGTCTACATTACATAAATATTACACTATTACTATTACTGAATTTTGAATTATAATACCAATTAATTGTTTGATTAAATTATTAAGGTTGCGACTTTTTTAGATTTATCAGATGAAATGGTTTATTCTTACGATAAATAAAAAATTTTAAATTGTTATATGTTACTGAACTATAATTTCTTTGATTTTAGTGAAGTAATAATTTACTAATCTTAATGTCAGCTATATCTATTGACACATAATTGTTATTTATTAACAAGATATCCAATTAGCTATCTGAAAATTGCAGACTGCTGATGATTCATCAGATCCTAATATTCGCTCTTATCATTTGCCTAAACTTGGATTAATACAATACCTGATTCTTCTAGAGAAAGTTTCCAACTTTAATTTATTTCTTAAAAAATAAACATAATGAATTAAGGCCAAGCAAATTTGATTTTTCGGTTCACGTAACATTGAAATTTGAAATCGACCCGGGGACCTGATTTTATAATAGAAAATTTTACATGACCCCTTAAAAAATACAAAAAAACGTATAAAAAAAATTTCTCAATTTTTAAAAAAGTCCACCCGGCAAATTTTTATAATAAACAATATATAAATTTTTTTTCGAAGTTTTACAAAAACTAACCCGGCCGGGTGACGTGAACCGAAAAATCAAATTTGTGTGGCCATACATTGAAACTATGTGGCTAGTCATATTATATTGAATAAATTAGGTAAGATAAATTTAAGAAATACTTACACAGCCCATTTTTTGATAAACTTTTTCACCATAACATCGACAACTATCATGTCTCCTTTGCCTATTAAATATGTTGAAATTAGCAGTGTTTAACGAAGTAAAGGATCACATGGGGGAATTGTAAGACAAGTAAAGTTTAATCTCGGGATTATAACTTGTTGAGAAGAATTTTTAAAGTAACCTAGCATTTATTCTTTAATAATCGGACCCTTATCTAAGGTTTATAATTCGACAACTTCACTTTGATTTTTTTAGCTTGGTATTGCATAATTAATTTCATCTGATTAGTTTTAAAAGAATATACTGATGTTCTGTTGAGTATAGTAAGTATAGTAGAATTTTGTTATGTGTAACTATTAAATAGAAATTTGCATATGCCGATTTTCATGTATATTTCACGAAACCTTTAGATTTTACCAAATACGTATCATATTAACGGCTTATAATAAATGGATATTACGTAATAAATGTCACAGCCTCTTACGGTAAAATAGTTTACCCTTTCTATATATATTTATACCCAAACCTGTAACGCAGAAACATATTTCTTTTTGAAAAAAAAGTGCCTTGTCAACTTATTGCTGATTGTCTTAATTGTATATTTGAATATTTAGAAGAGGATAAAAATACCTTATATTCATGTTTATTAGTTAATCGTCAACTCTGTGAAATTGCCGTCAGAATTTTGTGGAGAGATAGTTGGAATCTTCAAAGTTATCATCATATTTTTGAATCACATGTATCATCATCAATTATTAGTACGTTAATTACTTTTCTTCCTGATGAATCAAAGGATTTATTACAAAAGAAAAACTTTTTCATTATCAATCTAACTCAAACTCGAAAATCTCCATTGTTCAATTACCCATAATTTAAAAGATATTACAATGCATGGATTCTATCAAATGATTGAAAGATTTCCTTCTGATTTAAGAGGTTCTGGATATAACGAAAGCTTATTATTACAAGAATTATTAAAAATGATTATGAATCAGGTTTCATCATTGAGATCTTTGGATTATTATTCAGAATACCCCATCAATAAATATTTTGTGTCTATTAATCCACCTAAATCGATAGTCTGTTTAACAAATCTTACAAAATTATTGTGTTGTTCAAATATTTGTTCAGAATTTTTTTATCAATTATCTCAAATATGTCATAATATTCAATCATTATATGTAAGATTTGTTCATTTTACTTCAGATGGATTAAAAGAATTAATTTCTTCACAAAATAATCTAAAAGCATATTTTTTCAATACTTTACTTATGAATATATTGATAATGTAAATGTCATATACTTATATTCCCCTTATTGATTAAATTTTCTTTAACATTAACCGAATTACTATTAGATGGATGTTATATACCTTTAGCTAAGTTTAAAAATTTACAAGTACTTGAAATGCTTTTAAAAAAGAATTCACTTCTTGATTTTGATCAGTTTCAATACATTCATTTTTCACAATTAAAAATTTTGAAATTTCCTTGTTCATTACCAAAAGCCGAATTTTTTGTTAAATTTTTAGAAATTAATGGAAGAAACTTGATAGAATTAGATATATATGAAAATCCTGGTAATTCAATAAATTTGGTAATAGCTAAATTTTGTCCAAACCTTAAAATCTTATCCATAGTCTTTGAGGAGGATGAATATGAAACTTTTAAATTAATCCTAAATAATTGTCAATATTTAGAAATCTTCAGATTTCAATTCATTAATGGATGTTTTGATCTTGAATCCTTCTTTAAGGGGTTGACAAAATATGCACAAAATAATTTTTATGGTTTAAGTATAGGTTGGGTTGTTTGGAAGGTCTTAAAACATTTGAAAGCTTTTTGAAGAATTAGAGGAATTTTTTACAAACTGGAAAGATCGTATACCACAAAAATCACTTTCATTAGTTATTACTAGTCACCCTGGGGATTTAAAAGAATATATGAAAATAAAGATTGAAAATTATAAGAAAATGGGTATTATTAGGGAATTTAGAACTACAAAGTATTTAGTATAATAGTATAATATTTTTTATAACTAGTATAATTGATTTCTTTTTATAATAAATAATATTGCAAAATTATATTTTTCCTCATTGAAAATTCTAAAATATTCTTAAACCTTTTCAATTATTATTAATTTTATTTATATTTTTTTTAAAAAAAGAGAGTTAAAGTTACAACACCATGATCTTTAGTATCCAACTCAAACTATGAAATTTAATTTAAAAGTGAAAGTAGTTTTTTTTCTGTTAGTTATTTTTAAAACATATTCAATAATTGAAAGTGAATTTTAACATTTCTTTTTATAACTCCTTCGATTTTCACATCATGTTCTACACAACTTAATGAATAAACATTCTTATGTGATATTCAATACAAAATGGCGCAGAAATCTAAAATTAAAATTATTGCTTGCTCTTGGACAGATGTATGGTAGATTAACCTACAACTGTTTCTCCTGAACACCACGTAGAGGTGACAAGCTTCGTTCAGGGAAAAAAAGAAACCGCTTACCTGATGTGTTACAACCAGTTTATAATTAATAAAGTTAAAATAAAGTAAAATAATACTTGGGTAGTTAAGAACAAAAAATTGAGCAGAGAAGTTCGGACATATAGATATATAACAACATACACGACCCTTTTTCTTCGATTTCTATATATAAACTGTGTTTTTTTAGTTATGTTCTGGCCCCAGATACTACTACTTATGCACAAGTGCATCAAAACAAGAAAGAAAAATTATAAAAGAAAATTATTTACATAAAAAATCAAAACAAATAAAAAAAAATGCACAAGCGCATCAGAACAAGAAAGAAATTATTTTTGTAAAATCAAAAATAAGCTTTCTCATTCCCCCATCTAATTATTTGGTTTACATATATACACAATACGTACTATGTACATACATACATAAAATACGTACGTATATATACGTAATGTGGGAAAGACGATCGAGCAATAAACACAGGTTTCTCTACTCAAATTTCATTAAAAATTTGTTTAAGTATGGTTTTAACTTTTCAAAGTGGAGTTTAGTCGGTTTTGAAATGTTGATGCGGAGTTGGTTGTACCTTACCTCTTACCATACTTAACAAAAAAAAAGAAAAAGAAAAAGAAAAGCGAAAAAGAGTAAGAAAGGAAAGAGGATTATAAGAGAATAAAGCTATTTTATGTATTTTAATTATGTATCACTTAAATTGTGATGATTCATGATTGACTATAATGAGTAAGATATAAATCATAATATGTTTATAATAGTCACGTCATTATATACATGACATTATACTATTTGAGTAATAAACTAACTATGACTTTGTTAAAATCAAGACGTGTTCGATTCTATATATAAAAATTACACATTTTGATTGGTAATGTATCATATGATTGCTGATCATTTTGTTTTTTGTGTCCTCAATTTCAATAATAATAGAATATATAAAATTACAAAAATTTTTATTAATAAACTTAAATAATTCCTTTATATAAAAATTTAATTCAAAAAATAAAAGCTCCCTCTTAAATTATTTTCAAAAACAAGTTAACGGTAAATGTAAATCAAGTTACACGTCAAATAAAATTAAAAAATTTTGAATAACTCAAATAAAGTAAAAAAAGAATAAAATATGACTTAGATTTATTCAATGGTTGTTTATTAAGAAAATAAACTCACAATTGGTTACAGTACGATTTCCCGAAGGACGTTTTCCCGAAAACTTTAACGCCGCCCGACTGATCACATGTTCGTGCATAACTCTGCATAACTCAGGCCAAAAATTCGGGAAAACGTCCTTCGGGATAACGTCCTTCGGGAAATCGTCCGACAAGGCTCACAATTATATATTATAGACTAATAAATATTAAATTAAAAAATTGGTTATTCTTTGTTGCGCTTGGCGCAGCCAATTTCGGAGGTTAAAATTTTGTCCTAATAAAGAACAATTAGCTTTGCTACTGCTTTGCTACTTAAAATTCCTGACATCTATTTCAATTGTTTTTTATGTTCCAGTAATCCTACATACCTTTTAACATGGGGCCGAATCGAGAAAATAAAGGAAGGTGCCCTCAAACAAAAAGAAGATTAGTATGAAAAAAATAGGGACAGTTACAAAAATAAGAATTTTACGGCAAAAGTTCATAAATCTGAAGTAAATCATCAGGCTAAGATCAAGCAAATCCGAACGAAAATTGAAGAAATATAAAAAGCAAGAATCCATTAATGATCAGCTGTAATGAACATAAAATTCATTTGTAATGTAATTAACACAAATCGTAAAATACTGATTATTTTAAGCTTTTTCAAGTAAATTTAGCATTACGTATTTTATCCAATGATTTTTGTCAATTGAATATTTTTTTCTTTTCTTTTTATTCATTTATTTTGTTATTTAATTTGATTATGATCAACAATAATTGCATAATCGTTATTGTATTCTTGACAATCTTAATTATTTGCCACCTGCATTTTGGGGTACGCTAAAATGGAGGTCCCTATACGGTATATATATCCGAATTAAAAGCGTTTACATACGCAGTGTCTTTCTATGAAAGAGTTTATACAAGATGGCTCACAGTAATGACGAAGGTAATAAGCATATACTGTAGCATGAATATTTAAATACAAATTAGAAAATCTTTTCAAAACAAATTCGCAATATAATAAAACTAGTTTCAAGAAGTACCAACGCAATAAACGAATCTAAAGGTAAATATATTATACTAAGCGAGCTGCAATATTAAATTTATAATTTTTATTTAATTATAAACGAATAATTGTCCAAAGTTTCTTAATTCATTTACATCTTACCGCTATGCAAAATATTAAACTAACTATATTTTATTTAAATATTTTAGCTAGTAAGTTAATAATAGGTTATCTTACAATGTATAAAGATAAACAAAAATTACATAACATATTACAATAGATTATTATAAAGAGAAAAAACTGAGATGAAAAAATATTAAAAATTCAGTTTTAAAAAATTGGAAAGAAAATTACTAAAATCTCAAAAAACTAAAAAAATTAATTTAAAAAAAAATCAGGTCTAACAAAAAGAGCCGAAAAAAAATTACTAAATTAAAAAAAAAAAATTGTTCGTTCTTACAGGAAAAACAAAAAAATCATTAAAAAAAATTATTAATTAATAATGGCAGCTGATCGCATTGTCCTAAGTGGGTGGGAACGACCGGAACTAAAATTTGTTAAATAAAAAAACAATAAAAAAAATAATAATCTATAATTAAAAATCAACAAATGTTTTCGCTAGTTTTTTAACTTGGATCAAAATTTCATTAACCTTAGCCACAAAAATTTCCATGGCGCCGGTATATCACGCATTTCGTGATACACAATTTAAATTATTTATACAGAAGAGTAATCTAAATGTCAAAGAATTTTTTTAATTATATAGATTCATAATGATGAAACTGAAATAATCCTAAGACATTTTATTCAAAAGGGAAGATAAAATGTGGAAGCAAATCAAAATCAAAAAAAAATGTGAATAATGTTAGAAAGAAATGATAAGAAAATTGAATAATATCTAAAAAACCAAAAATACGCGTCTCGTTTACTTTTGCGAGTTTATTTTTTTAGGCTTAGATCATAGATCATCAATGTTATGAGTTTCGTCTAATTAGTAATTACTATGTACTTTAATTTACGATTTTATACTTTTTACCGTGACATATAGTGTACCTAGTAGTCTAGTACGTTGTACATAGTTTGACAGAAGCTTATAGATGGCATGATATTTAACTGTACACTACAATATACGCGAAAGTCCGAACAAAAATTATTTCGTGTATATATATACATACCATATAATGCATTTTTTCGTGTTTCTAGGTCTGTTAAATAAAGGGTTAAGGTTCTGCAATTTGAGTACTTTTCTCTCTGAACGTATTCATTAACAAAAAATTTCATTCTTATAAACAACTTCACCATGAGCAAAATTTATATTGGCCGCGACGGTAAGTCTTGTGTCAATTGTTACATTCCTTCATTTGTATCTTCAATTCCTAACTAGTTTGTTCTTTTCTAGTTCTCGTTTCTTATTTAAGAGAACAAAAAAAGCCATCATACCGCGGATTTCTGACTCTTTATCAGGATGAAATTATAACTTCGCCTCCGTTTTTAGATAATTGGAGCCGTACTGATAAGATTTGGGCCGGTCGATTTTTGAAAGCTGCTTAAGATCATTATGAAGATCTTAAGGAGAAGGTGCGTTTTTTTTATTTTGCAAAGTGTGGACAACTCCTGGTTACCTGCCGCGCTGATCGGGAGAATTACTGGGTTTTGATACTGGTATCCACTCCAGGTGTTCTTAATCTGGGCGCTCAAACTTTGTCGTTGATAAAGGTCTACTGATTCCTCCTCCGAAATCAGTTATGCACCTTCCTTTATTACTAAATAAAATATTGATGCACTGCTAACATTATTCCCATATAACAGGTAGTATCAGAACGTTCCGGTGATGGTTTGAAAAATTATTGGAATAAGATAATTGAGGAACGTGAAAGGCGTGAAAGGGTGAATGGATAAATTATGAAATTCTTGTGTAATGGTTGTATAATTCACTAAACTAAACTATTACTATAGAATCCCACTATAAAACGAAAGACTGAAGATAAAGAAAATGTTTAACCACGGACAAAAAGAAAGATTTCTTCACCTTCAATTCTTCTGCTAGAAGAGGAATCATCATCATCTTCTTCGATTCAGGTTACTTTATCTTCAATTCTTTCAGAAGAGATCTCTTTATTGACTGTTATATGCAATACTCTACCAAACCTGATCTATCTTGAGTTACGTGATAAGTCAAATTCAAGTACCAAGTCCACTGAGTTTGAACAGGAAGTAAGAGCATGGGAGCCAGAGGAGGATATCAAATATCCAAAACTAATGTTTAGTAAGTGTCGGAAAGTCACTTGCGAAAAGGACATTTGGACTGCATCAGATATTAATATATTTGATGCATTGACACCATTGGATCAATCCATTCTTTTTTTGGATGGTCGTGCCTTAAAGGATACGATCGGACAACCAGATTTTGTTGTAGTAAATGGTAATATGGTACTACTCATGGCTTGGGAATGCAAACCTAAGTGGGTTTTGCAAGTACACCAAAATGAGGATATTGTCTCGCTCCCTCTACTATCAGGAGAAGAAAGATCGAGAAGGCCCATTTGTTTATTCAAAAGATACTTCAGTATTTGACCCTATAAACCAGATATATGGCTATATGTGTGCCAATAGTTTGAGGTAAAAAAATCCCGTTTCTCCTTTATTATATTTAACATTAACAGATTTTAATATGACTATTTTATTCTATAGGTATGGCGTTCTTTCAACGTATGACCAAACGTGGTTCCTTAAAAGGAAAGTATATAAAGTAGAGGAAGAAAACTATGGGTTATTAAGTATATCGGGCTTTATTAAAAACACATCAACTGACCCTACATTACTTAAATCCGTCGCTTACATTATCAACCTCGCCTCTAATGATCGGTATGCACCCTTCCTTAAAAAACCCACAATGATTGCTAACGATACCAATGAAGGTGATGAAGTTGATAATGAATCTTCTGACGATGGAGACTTTAAGTATAAGGGGAACTTACCCCCAAGAGAATAAAATGTTCTAACTCGAAGTAAATGCCGCCAGGCACTTAGGTCTTCAGATATTATTAATGTAGAATAATGCTGTATCAACCACATTCCTTAATGAGTCCCAATATAACATTACCTCTGTTCAGTTTTGTCCCACTTTAATCATGTTATATAAATACTACTACAGGATCGCGTATAACTATTACTTGCAGCAATCACTGGTCGAAGTGAAGGGATCTGCATGAAATTTATAGCTTGGAAATTACCAGCACATTTACCCATTTTAAGCGCCATTAAGAAGTTCCTGTTAAATTTAATTTATAGATTGAAATGTTGAAATGTATTATAAATTTAATAAGCGTAAATTTAATTAATTGATTTATTTGATTTATAATTATAAAATAAATTGAATAATTAAGTTTATATAAGCCACATATCTTAACTTCTTTGAGCTTTTTTTTTGACTATTTTTTCTTTTATTTTCCTTTAACCTTTGTATTCCCTTTTTTAACTTTCACATCTCTTTTTAAAATTTCGCGTCCCCTCCTTTAATTTTCGCGTCCCTTCTTTAAATTTTACGAACTTATGCATCCCCTTTTTAACTTTCGCGTCCTTTCCTCTAACTTTTGCGTCACCTTCTCCAACTTTCACATTTCCTTCTCTATCTTTCGAATTTCCTTCTCTAATTTTTACATTCCATAACTATAATTGTTTTAAAATTAATAGTAGCCTTTTTTAGATTCCACCAATACCTCTACATGGCGTACCGACCAATTCAAAAGCACGTTGTAAAAACAACAAGTCACTTGTTTTATTAATAATACCTTCATCTCAGAGTGATGCGCTCGGCGCAGTAGAACGGACTTTTTTTATTTTTTCTTTGCAGTTTTACCTTTAATGGTTTATTTTTTAATTGTTAAACAAATCCGTTTTTTTTCTTTCCATTCTTCCGGTATTTAAAATCAGACTTTTATTAATTTTTATTTTTTTGGTTTTCTCTTTTTCCAGATTTTTAAACTGGATTTTTTATTATTCCGGTCTTTTTTAAAACCGGATTTTTTAGAATCTTTTCTCTCTTTCTGGTTTTATAAAATCGGTTTATTTTTAATTTTTTATTAAAATTTTTTTATTCTCCCAGTTTTTTTAAATCGTATTTTTTATAAAATTTTCTTTCCACTTTTTGAAAACTTGAAACCAGAATTTTAATTTTTTTTCATTCTTTTACCTGGAACAGTGATCAGATTGATGCTGCGGTGCTCTTTTTCCGATTTTTTATTTATAATTATTTTCTAACTAAATTTTTTTAAATACCAGACACAAAATCCGTAACAAATATGTAACAGTACTTATAATGTCGTAATTTGGGCCGGCTCTGATCGGAGTTTTGATTAATTTGATTTTGGTAGAATTGATTCCAATCCCTATAAACTGTAAAAATCTGTATTGTGTATATAATTTTCTTCATATAAATCAAAATTTATTTTCTCGTTGCAAAGCAACGGGCAAATGCTAGTAAACTACTAATAATGAAACGTCTTATTTCTGATGATTTTTTCTAATTTTCCAATAAAGAAATATATATAAATTTTGTTCTCAAAAAAAATCGCTTTGTTCTTTTACTTTTTTTTTTTTTTGATAAAAATAAATGTCCGCTAGTTATTGAATATATTAGAATATAAAGAAAAATTGCCTTCTTTCATTGCAGATAAATCAATACTTAAAGAATATGAATATTTATGCTAATTTCCTACCTTTATAAATATATAATTCAATGGCGTTAACAATATTTCCAAGAAATCCTTCAGAAGTTGTTTATTTTTAGTAACTGAATATAAAAAAAAAAAAAAATAAAAAAAAATATAATTTAAAAAATTTGGATTGACTGGGAGTTTGGGACAATTTGAAACACCGATTACCAAAAAAAAACTCTAAGTCTTTAAGAAAAATTCTCGTTGTTAAATTCATAGGAAATTTCTTCCTTTTGTAAACTAAATACTTTATAATAATTAGTGAATTTATCTTTGACCTGGGGTGAGATCTCCTCTTATTTTCAAAAAAAAATTAAAATAAAATAAAATTGCAATGCGGTAAATACTCTACTGAAAAAGGCAAAATAAGTGTAGATTTCCCTTTTTTGGTTAATGCAGGCGGAATTATGTAATTCCGGATGCGTAAAGCTAATAGTAAATGTGTGCCGATCTTTTGCTAACTATTTATATATTGCTCGGGTCCTGCGGTAACTGTGTCACCATAAAGTTAATAAATACTACGTCGTGAAACAAAAAAAAAGCACAAATTTATAAAATTTACATTTTACTCCTTATTTTAAATAATTATTTTATATTGTCCAATAACAAATTTAATTCTGATTTTTCAAATGCAAGAATTCATGTGAATTTTTTCAAATTAATCAATATTTTAAGGAAATGAACATAATGGAAACTGAACCTACAACTCATCATATACATGAAAATATTTTTTGAAGATTTAAGTATTGTAATTAATGAATTGAGTAATCTTGTTCTTAGGGAATTATATGAAGGAAAAGAATCTAGTGTTAGAAAGCAACATATTCTTGATTTTATTAAAAATTACAAGATAAATTTACAAGAAATTATTTATTGGCTTTTAAATAATCAGCATGATTCAAATTCTATCCATTTGCTTGGTTATTTTTATTATTATGGAATTGGAATCAATATTGATATGCAAAAAGCAATCAAATTTTTTATAAAAGCTGCAGAATTAGAACATGATGCGGCTCAGTATAACCTTGCTAATATGTATAATGATGTTGATGGAGTTGATAAAAATTATGATAAAGCTTTTGAATTATGTAATAAATTAGCAGAAAAGGGATACTCAAGTGGAATAAATTTGTTAAGATATTGTTATGATATTGGAATTGGAACTGATGTTAATACGAAAAAAGCATTTGAATTATATTCGGTAGCATCAAATTTAGAATATAAATATGCTCAATATAATCTTGCTTTGATGTACGAAAATGGAAATGGAATTTGAAAAAAATATGGAACAGGCAATTTATTGGTATAAAAAGTCGGCCGAACAAGAATATCATAATGCCAAAAAAAAATTACAAAAATTTTCAAAAATAATAAGTTTTAGTTGTGATACAATAAATTATTATAACAGCATTATATGGAGAACAAATAAAGATTTATTGGTTATAACAAGATGTAAATTTATAAATTTATAATTCACTAATGTTAGAGAATTATTTTCACTTCGTAAGAGCTTAAAATAAGAATGTTTTTTAGGTTTATATTACATGAACATTATATTAATGTTGAATATTGAATTATAATACAAATTAATGATTTGGTTAAATTATTAAGGGTGCGACTTTTTAGGTTTATCTGTCAGATAAAATCTTGGTATCTTCTAAATAGTTTTTACATAAATAAAAAATTTAAAATAGGCCATATGTTACTGAACTATAACTTCGTTGATTTCGGTGAATTAATAATTTTTAAAAAAATTAAATGTCAACTATTAAATATTGCTATCTATTATGAACACATAATCATTATTTATTTTATTTACAAAAAAGAATAAAATAAACTGCAGCTCGGTAACTCAAAAGCTTACTGCGGAAACACAAATGATCTGCGGTAACACACATAAATGTCGTGAAACAAAGAAAAAAAATATACCACTATATAATTTTACATTTTTCTTCATTTTTAAATAATTATTTTATAATGTCCAATAACAAATTTAATTCTGATTTATCAAATGCAAATAATTTATCATATGAGTTTTTTCAAATTAATCAAAATTTTAATGAGATGAACATAATGGAAACTGAACCTACAACTCACCATATTCATGAAAATATTTTTGAAGAAGATTTAAGTATTATAATTAATAAACTGGGCAATCTTTATTTTAGGGAACTAAATGAAGGAAAAGAATCTAGTATAAGAAAGCAACATATCCTTGATTTTATTAAAAATTGCAAGATAAATTTACAAGAAATTATTTATTGGCTTTTAAATAATCAACATAATTCAAATTCTATCCATTTACTCGGTTATTTTTATTATTATGGGATTGGAGTCAATAGTGAAAAACAGAAGGCATTCAAATATTTTAAAAAAGCTGCAGAATTAGAACATGATGCAGCTCAGTATAACCTTGCTAATATGTATATTGATGGTGATGGTGTTGATAAAAATTATGAAAAAGCTTTTAAGTTATGTAAAAAATTAGCGGGAAAGGGATGCCCTAGTGGAATAAATTTGTTAGGATATTGTTATGATATTGGAATTGGAACTGATGTTGATAAGGAAATAGCATTTGAATTATATCAAAAGACAGCAAATTTAGGCAACTGTTTAGCACAATATAACCTTGCTCATATGTATAAAGATGGAGAAGGTGTTGAAATAGATTTTGGTAAAACTTTTGAACTTTTTAAAGAATCTGCTGAAAAAGGTTATTCGGACGCAATTTCTATGTTAGGATATTGTTATAATAATGGACTTGGAACTATTGCTGATACGCAAAAAGCATTTGAATCATATCAAGAGGCAGCAATTTTAGATAATCATTGCGCTCAATTTAATCTTGCTTTAATGTATGAAATTGGTGAAGGGGTTGAAAAAAATATGAAACAAGCAATTTACTGGTATAAAAAATCTGCTAAGCAAGGGAATGAGGATGCTCAACTTAGATTAAAAGAGCTTTTAATAGATTTTTGAGTCAATATTTATAAATAATTTATAAATACCTTTTTGTGGTTTCCTACATTCAATACAATTTTTTTTAGCATATGTTGGCATTTTAAATAGTACATAATTAATCTGTTGATTCATGAACAATAGAATAAGTTTATTTTTTGTCAAATATGTTATATTTAATATTTAATATCGTGAACTTTTTTCTTTCCTTTCCTTTATTTCCTTTTCCAACGTTATTATTTAATAGACTAAGATCATCGAAGCACTGTCTATGACGAATGTTAATAAAATTTTGAAATTATTCAGAAGAATCTACCATATTGGTCAAAGCTAACTTCAATTAGTTATCAATTATGAAAACATTTTTAAACTTACGTAAATGTGATAATATTTCGATTGTTTAAAATTGAGTAAAGCAATATTGCTGGACCTTATTAAGTTACTCCGAACCATTAAGTATTTGGCAAACTAAAAGCGTGCAATCAGTTATGAAACTTGCAGTATTTCTCTAAACTTTAACAGTTTAGATTGTTACATCAACAAGTTTAAATTGAGTCTAAAATCGATTTATCAGCAACATCAATCCTTTCTCTTTCTAAATACTCAAATATATTTCATTAATACCATTTCTTGAAAATTACATCTTCAGCATTTCCAGACTTTATTGCTGAATTAATTAGCATGATTCTCTAAATTTATTAATGTGACGCTACAAAACTTAATCCTTAGCATAATTAAGTATTATTGAAAATTATCATTAGGAAGAGCAACTCTTGATGCTAATATTGATATGACTCCTAATGTGTATTTGATATATTTAATGCGACTTTAAGTAATTCTTAATTCTTCGTATAATTTTTTGTGACTAAGTCTATTACCATGCAAACTATGTATTGTAACCCGTAGGTGAATCAACAAGAAATCATTATCATTAATTCTTTTTATCATCATGCGCTTTAATGACCCATAGTTAATTGAATCAGTCAGAGCTAGATCTATAATTATTATCATTTTTTTATTGCACTATTTGTGCAAAGTTTGTTAAGTAACTATTATACAATTTTTACTTAAGCGCATTAGTGTACACAAAAATTTTTTTCAATACCCAAGTACCTACTGTAAATGCATATGTACAGTAACTCTAATCTGACAACATTTCGGTTTTCCGTAATATGTAACCAAAGGATTTCAAAGAACTTCATTATATTGATTATGGGTTTTCAAAAAGTAGTTTAGGAGTGTTGAAATAAGTATTTTAATTTGTTAAATTCTTAGAAATTGTTTCACCTATTCATCGGGCGTAATAAATCCATCCCGTTCTGACTCGGGAAGGGTCCAATTATGAGATATATTTCGAGTAGAAGTGTCCTGAATTTAACAGTGCTCTTTTCTAAATTACCAGATGATGCCTTCCGTTCTATGTATAGTTGTAATTTTTAAATAAGCTTAATAATCTAATTAGAAATCCTATTTAATTGTTTGGATATTTAATTATCATGGATTTTACATTACTGCAACATTAATATAACAGAGTACTACAAATTTAGGGACGTATATAGTCTTCTAATTAATGGCAAAGCTTTTAATCATCTCAGAAAAGAATTATAATAAATTTGGTAAGATATTTATTATGAAAAAGGAATTGGAACAAATTTTAATGAATAAATAACATTTGAACTATTTTCAAATATGGATTTAAAAAAGTTAACTCAAGATGGTATTAATAGAATTGGAATTGGTGTTAATAAATTGAGTTGGAACTGACAATTAATTTTGTTCATTATAATTTATGAAAGGAATAATGGAACTGGAACAAGGTATGAGTTAATTTTCGAAAATCAGAGAAATTAATTACAAACGAAAATTCTTTTATTAGTATGCCGGTATTAAGTTTACATCTAATTTGTTATGATAGTACAATTGAAATTTGCAAAAACAATTTGGTTACCAATCACAATCCTATACTCAAATAATATGTTTGTTGATAAGGTTAAGTTATTAACAAACAAAATATTAACAAATTCATCTTTATACCTTCCTTATTATATATACATATGGAAGTGGATATCTAAGTTTATTATAGAAAATAAGGTTAAGATTAGTTTTAATAAAGTCAAAGCTCATGATGGTATCAGAGGTAACTAAATAGCAGATAGTTTAGCGACACTAGGACATCAAAATAAAATTGCACTCAATACGATGATATGCGAATCCAGGAAATTTTATGAAAGAGATAAATCAATTAAGTCTTGGTACCCAACAAAGTCCAGCTATACCACTTTTTTTCCACTTAATATTCCTAATAAAAAAAATACTTCCTTTCCTTTCTAATTATTGGGAAGCTCTTACGCTCTTTCCCTTTCTCATAAATGATAATGTTTTCAAGGTTACAGTACGATTTCCTGAAGGACTTTTTCCCGAAAACTTCCGATCGATCACATGTTCGTGCATAACTCTGCATAACTTTGAGCAAAAATTCGGGAAAACGTCCGTTCGGGAAAACGTCCTTTGGGAGATCGTCCGTAGGCGTGTTTTCAAGAGCTTTTATGTAAGAATCTGGTTTTAAACCAAATAACTTTACATCAGACTCGTTCAGAATATCCATCCTTTCCCATTTAGATGATTTACAGCCAAAGTATTTGTCTAACATGACCCATGATAAGAAAAATGATCATTGAGGTTAAAGCGAAAGTCTAAAATAACGGACAAATGACGACACTAAAGTTAGCCATGATGTTGACAAATCCACCTCATGCATTACCTATGTAAATGAATCACTTATTCTAATTTTAGATATGCAACTACTGTACTATTTATATATTTACAGCAAATCAATTGGATATAATGTTTTTGGATAATGATGATCTTAGAAATGTTATTATTCGAGAAATTCCATTGTAGTGTAAGTTATGCGTCCGACCCACATAATCAATATTTTTAAGAAAAATCGTATATTCAAATCACGTGATACAGGATAAATCACCGAATAACTATTATTAATTCTTGCGAAGCATTTTAAAAGTCATTGCATAATAATAATAAAATAATAAATTGTTACTAATTATACGTCTATAAAAAAAAGTAATAAAGTAAAATTATAAAAAAAAGATAAACGTTAGGATATCGGGATTCGGGATATGATTATAACGGATTTTGATCGTCATGGTTCCCTTGAAATTGGAAATGAAAACTATTGATAATAACAAATATATTTTTATATAGTAAAACAGTATATTTTTTCAAGAAATATTATAATGAATTACATAGAAAGTATGCGTTAAATGAAATAACAATTTTTTACGCACATAAACTATAAAGTTCTTTGTTTTATTTACAATTAATTTTAAAATTCATGAATCACTTCACAGAATTCAACTTTTGGATTTTCAGGCACTAGGCTCATAATATTAGATAAAAATTATATGGCTAGGAAAAATTCTTACTAATGTAAAATTTTGTATGTACGCCTCAATAAATATATCGTTGTATAGGCGTAATTGAAGTTAATACAGTATACGTTATGCGAAGAATATAAAATTCTATATTTATTTACGTTATCTGTTTATATACAAAAAACGTATAAAATTTAAAACACTAATAAGTACAAAAAAAAAGAAAATCTTTCAATTGCAATAAAGAGTTTCTATATTAGGAAAATCGTAAGGGTCAGTAAAAAACTATTTCGTTTACGTAACACGAAACAAAAATAATTATGCATAGTCCCATTTATTTATTATGCATGTAAAATATTTTTTCGTTAACAATCAAGTACCATATTCCTCCGAAAATTAGCAATCCCGAAAATAGGCAACATGGCCGGAATCATGACAATTTTTGGCCCGCATTACTAAATCTTGGTCCGCATTACGTGCAAAAGTTGTTGCTTAATTTCGGTGGAATATGGTAATCGATAATCCCATTTTGATTTATGTGACACGAAAAACCAGGCATGCGTTTATAATTCTTTTTGGTTTATTTCATAACACAAAAAAATCAAATAATCCAAATAATGCTATTCCTTCGATAATCCCATTTTGTTTTACGTTACACGAAAAATCAAAACGTTGGGCGGTCAATAATCGACTAATTTAAATACAATATGTATAAATATGTGAAAAAAAAGTTCTCTACCATTTTTTTCTTTTAAAAAAAATCAAATATCTCCGATTTTATTTATACAATATATTTATTGATATACACGTGATAATAAATACACACCTTTGATCATAGAATTTCTAATGGATGTGAATACTGACGTACAAGATGATATTGATATAATAGTTCAAATAGATGACCCGCAATCAAAACGCATATTAGTCAGTTTAATTCTTGGAGAAAAGTTATCAAATATTCGTAAAAAGCTTGAACAAAATAGCAAAGTTAAAATGAATGATACATTTACATTTACAAATAAAGTCGGTCAAATCGATAATAACAATATTTTAGCGGAGATAGCAAAAGAAGATGAAGAAAGAATATTTTTAGAAAAAATTATAAATAAGGAAGACAAAATTTTATATTTAAAATCCGAACCCGATTGGAAATACTTAAAAGATAAACATAAATTAGAATATGGGATTACTTCAACATTAGAAAAGGCTAATAAGAAAGCATTTACAATAATGGAGGATTGTAAAATGATAGAAATTGTTGACGGTTGCAAATATAGTACAATTGAAATTGATTCGGAAGAAGTTCAAACCATGAAAAATGATTTACTTTTAGCTGCGGACATTAACACAAAAGATTTTATAAATTTAAGTACATCATTTGGAAGTTCTAAAATCAAAAAAACTAATTGTGACGCTAATTTAGCTTGTACTATAAGTGAATATGGTAAAACATCTTTAGAATTTAGATTACAACCAGATGTAGAATTTATTAAAGAAGTAAAAGATGCCATAGAATCCAAAGATCCCAGAAATTTTAAGAAAATCATTGAGGAGTATGGAAAGTTCATTCCAACAGAAATTACGTTGGGTGGAAGAGCTTATTTTAAGAGGTCAAATATTTCAAGGCATTTTTCCGAAGAAAATTCTAAAAAACTTAATATAAGTGCTGGTAGTCAAGCTTCAAATATCAAAATAGAGAGTACTACTGAAAGTTTAAACAATAATATTAATAATTCTAAACGTGAATGTTTTAAACTAATTGGAGGGCAACAACTTAATGTTAATAATTTTGATGAAGAGGTTTGGGCTGAATCTTTAAAGGATTTCAGATATTGGAGTTGCATAAAATTTAAGAATTCAATTAGTATTTTTCAACCTTTATCCGAAAATTTGCGTAAACAGATCTTATTAACAATTGGAAAAAAAATTCTTTATACTAATACTGAAGATTATGAGTATTCGCTAGTTGAATATGCAAAACCAAGAGTATTTAAATTAGATTTACTAGAAAATATTTTAAAAATAATACAAAATAAAGATGCTGAATGTAGTATCTTTGCAACAGTAATTGACAAAAATGAAAAAGATATTTAAGTCATTTGGTCACAAAATGAAGATCCAAGTCTTGTAATTCACTGTACTCAGAAAAAATTTAAAAAACGTAAATGCAAATTGAGAATTAGTTGGATGATTATTGGTTATGATTTAAATTTTGATCTTGGTCATTCAGAATTTAATATTCAATTAAAAGTTCAAAATGAATATTTTAAAGCAACAGGTCATCAAACCATAATTAAATTATTAGAATTGGAAGATGATTCATCAGTTCTTTGTTTTGGAACCCCTGTACTAAGCAAGTTGAACTCTTCAAATAATTCACTTGTCATTAATCATCATTTTTTTAATGATCAAAAAAATGGAAAAATTGGATTGTATGCATTTTCTTATTGTATAGAAAAAAATCATTATGTCAATTTACCTGATTTTACTTTTACTATACTCATTATTTCATCTTATCCTAATTCTGATGATTATGGATTATTACCCATTAAAAATAATAATAAGATAAGAAATCTTATTAATTCAATTAAACATAATCCATTAAAACAGCAGAAACCAAAATTTATAAGTTTATATTCTATGGGAGAAAATTGTGGTCCAAATTTTCTAAAACAAAAAATTAATCAAATTAAAATAAAATCTATTGATACCAATTGTGATCAAGAAGATTGTATTTGTAAAAATGGAAAAAAGAAATCAAAAATTAATATGAAATATGCATTCTTAAATCCAATTGAGGTATTTGTAATTTCTTTTAATATTCAATTCAATTGTTTGATAACCTGAATTAAAACAAATGGTTTACCCTTCCATTTAGATTGAGACTGCAAAAAGAGAATCACTTTAGCTACTAAAAATTTAAATTTTTTGTTTAAATCTTTATCCATTTACAAAGTTTTTTTTTACATATAAATAAGGTTTTATTATGAAATTATAACTTAATTTATGAAAAAAAATTATTAAGGAATTTGTAAGGTTACACTTAAGATTTTTTACGTTTAAAATTTGATCGTTTATTAAGTACTGCATGTGTTGTAGATTTATCATGTAATGTGTATATCAATAAAAGAATAATTACCGTTGAAAACTTAAGAATCAACGTCAAAATTCCATTATCAATAATATGCACCAGAAATTATACTGAAGAAATTTGGAGATTATAATTACACCTTATATTATTTTTCATCACGTGATTTGACAGTAAGCGAATAAATTTAAAACTATCAACGGCAAAATTAAAATGAACAATGAACTAATTTAGAAAAAAAAATCCGAAGTACAACGGCTGAAACAAAAACAAGGTTAATAGAATGAATAAATATGCAGGATGGCGGGATAGTTAGACTGATATTGATTTACGCAATCAAAAAGTTTATTTTTTCGTGTAACTAAACGTTCAATTTACTTTATATGGTACATATAATAATGTTATTTTAACAAAGAACTTTCTTAGGGAAATGGTTTAGTATAGCTATTTAGTATAGGCTAAATTAAATAAATATCGATTTTTGTTCTTTGTACTTATTTAAAATAACGTAAACAATTATAGATTTCGTATTTTTGTATCATTTTTTATATTTTTTTTTTTATTATATCTGACTAAAAAAATTGTTTGTGTAAGCGTTATTCGATTTAGATTAAACCGCATAATAATTTTTTTTTTTTTTTTGTTTAAGGAGCGCATTTCTTTATTAGTTAAAAGTAATTAGTTACAATTATACATAATAAACCGAAATACCTAGAAAAGAGCACGCTAAACGTGACACTTCTCTATACCTAAACGTGATCTATCTAATTACTAAACTAAACCATAAAACATTTAATATACAAATTGACCCCTAATGCGCCCATCAATAATAATAAATATGAAATAAACACGGCGTCAGAAAATTCAAAAAAAACTTGTAACCCCTGCCAAAGGAAATACCAAAATACCTAAAAAAAAATAAAATTTTACTCGTTAGTAAAAACTACCTAAGACTTAACTATTCTACGAGATTACATCAAAATCCATAATAATGATGCACGTGTCGAAAAATCCCGGTAGATCCAAATTTAAACAGCCCTACTAACTATTTTGGTGACGTTTCTGTGAACGAATCACGTGACTCAAACTTAATACACTTCTCACATCTCTTTCGCCTCCACTCCACGTTTCTTCTGGTAATCTTTCTCCTTTGGACTTTTTTGGGCACGCTTTTCATTTTCATTCTTCACGTCCTGTTCCCTGTTCTCCACTTTGACTCTTTTCTCGAATTCTCGGTTGAGGCGGATGTATTGCTTTATCAATTCGTGGCCTTCCAGCTTTTTGATGATAAATTCTTGTACTTCCACCTTTAGAAAATCTTCCGTTGTACCTGCTGATCTACCCAAATACTCTTCCGTCTTTGCGTTAGTAATCCCGTATCCATCAGTACAGTCCTTCACTGCATTGTCTACTATCTTTTCCCATTCCATCAGTACCCCATTTTCCTCAAATATCGTCTTCAATTCCTTAATTTTAGGCGATAAATGTTTGTCGATCTCATCCTGGGTGCTTCCACTCGTCATACGACGATATTTTCTGTAGGGGGTCATCAACTGTTGTTCCTTCCTTTGCTCGTTGATGATCTCCACCACTTCGTCCACAGGAACGTTATCTTTCTTGACCGAACCAGATCCCAATGGAATGGCTTTCTTTTTATGAATAAATCCTTTTCGATATTTCTCCACTGTCTCCACCACTTCTTGTACTCCAATCTCAGGGCTCTTATTATTCTCTTCCCTCATCATTTCCTTGAAATTGAAATTGCTCGGTAGTTCTAATACTGGGAGACTATTCCTTCTTATGCCCTGATATCTGGCAATTCCCTCTAATCCTTTAAAAATTCTTTGTGGGGCGTCGCATAATTAGGCAATTCTCCCGTTTGCTCGAACTTTTTCGGTGAACCGGGTGGAGTACCCGGTCCCTCATCCTGAAGCTTTTTCCCTAATGGTATCAAATTTGATCCATACTTGCTAGTCTTCGATATCTCTTCCCGGATATCTTGGTCTTTGCCATATACCTTCCAAACCGCATAATAATTTTGAATTGTGCAATGCGTAATTCATCTGCGCTTGATCTATTCCATGTTTTTTATATTGAAAATTATAAATTAGGTTGGTTGGCATTTTAATATGAACGTTTTGGCTATATTTGTAAATAATATAAATATGATAATGTTTAAAGCTTGTTTATATATTAAGAAAATTTAAAAATAAATATCGAGTATATTCAATTCTTTTAAGCTTTATTATGATAAAATTTTTTTTAAAAAAATTACATTCGATTCATATTTTACATATAAACAACAATTCCGGTTTATACCAGTAGGCGTGATATAATCGCCGATGAAGTTTAACGAATTAATCTGGGATATAGGATTAAACATCAGATTTATCCGAGTACAATATGAATAAATCTAGGGGGAATGGATCAGTCTCAGATTTATTCAAGTTTTATCCCGGATAAATCTAGGGTTTAATCTAAGACTTGTGATCAGAACGACGGGTCATAGTTTTGGTCTAACTTTTATCGCCGATGTATGCAGTTATTATTTTTAATTTTAATTTTATTTTTATTTTTTAAATGGCAAACGTAGTATTTTTATTAAGAACATACATCAAACCCGAAGTGTATGCAGTTATATTTGAATAAGAAAAAATGAAAACTGAATACCGGACACACATACCGGACACAACACGATTTGAAACCGGACACAATTAATCACAAATAAACTCCATTTTGAAAACAGCGATAATATTTGCCAGAAGTAGGTTTTACTCATTTTGTACACAGATATTTTGCGGTTTCAGATTACATGTCACAAAATCCGATACTCATTATCATGATACTTAATACAATTATATTATATGACATGAATACGAAAGTTTCAAAAATTTATTAAATTTAATCAGCATATTGCATTTTTATATTTTATTTAATATGAAACAATTTTTTTTAAAAAAAATAAAAAATTATTTCTCTTGTCTGATTCATTTCACCGACAATCACTTCACCGACAAACGTTTCGCCAATATTATGGAAAATGAAAACGTTGCTCCTAATAATAAAGGCGACGAAGGAAATGATGAAAACACGAGTGGTGAGGATGATCTTCGAGTGCTACAATAGCTTACTTTTATGGTTAAAATGATCGTAGCACTCTCAGAGTGCTACGATCATTTTTTTGCCAGTACAAAGCTATTTTAAAAACAATTTAAATGATTTTTTTCTAGTTTTTTGCTCATCGTAGCTAAAAATTATGTGAATATTTTAAAAATTTGGAGGTTACATATTAATAATTACTAAATTAAGACATTATCAAAAAAAAAAGAAAAAATTTTTTAATTTCATAGAAATGAACCTGTCGGTGAAATGATTGTCTATAAGTAAAGTTGAATGTATCCCATTTTTTTAACCAAAAAACTCTAATAAATAATCATCATTCAATCTGCTGATGAGCGACTGACAAGAAGGCAAAGGAGGATGTTGAGAGGGTATGTTCTTTGTGATGCAGTAGCTCTCATTGCAAGGTATCTCGACGAACCAAAGTGGGTCATGGTGCGAGATTTTTCGAAGAGGAGGGCTGGTCCTTCACCGCGTACTCCGCTCAGGAAGTTCCTAGTGTAGAGAACTTTGATCCAGAAATCAGCACCGTAGTGATTTTTGAGGATTTAATTTTAGAAAATTATTAAATATTAATGAAAACATTAAGTATAAAATAAAAATATTAATTTTGTCATATTATTTAAAAAAGCTTCAAGATATTTAATTGCTACTTAATTTTTGCGATGTATTCCCTATAAAAAAAGTGGATACGTTTTTTATACGGAATTTATACGGAAAAATACGTTTACATACTGAAAGATACGTTTTTTATACGGAGAGATACTGAATTGGTCAATTTTCCGTATCTCAGTATATACGTTTTTTCAGTATCAAT
>JADRCO010000366.1:0-35900 GCA_021464525.1 Rhizophagus sp. LPA8_4_AMF | reverse complement strand
CCTAAAATTTTTTGGTTTTTTTAAATTAAATTAATAATTTAGACTATTTAATGTTTAATTTATCATTAAATTTATAATAAAGCATATTGTTAATTTTTATAAAATACTAAATTTATTAAAAGTACAAAAAGTAGCAAAAGTAATGCACCATTTTTTTTGATAAAATGTGCTGTACATAAAGAATTAACCAATCAATTTATACCAAATTTTACATTTTGATAGATCATATGGGCTCTTTGCAATAGAAAGGGGGGAAACTACCAAAAAAATTAAATTTATATTTATATACTAAATATGCTCCAAATATTGTAATTTGTCCAGAATTAGCATTAACTAAAAAAATTTTTTTTTAGTAGTTTCCCCCCTTTCTATTGCAAAGAGCCCATATGATAAATGATCTACATTTTGAATTTTATTTTGATTGGTTTTAATTTAATGACAATACATATGAATAATGATGTGATTAATGATCAACAATTAGTTTGGTATGTTACTTTTGCAAGCCACTGTATACCATTTATCATTTTTTTTCTTTTTTATTTTTTATATAAAAATAAGTTAAATTGAATAAGAATAATGATCTATTACCTTTGCAAATATGTAAAAATATATTATTACTTTTGCTGAATTTACATCAATCAAGATTAGAGACCTTGAATTTTATATTTGATATAAATCTTTAATTAAATATATTGACATATCATTAACAAATTTTAAATTATTCAATTCAATGAAATTAGCTTTAATTAAAGATATCAAAGTGTATAGCTAGATTTTAAGTATTAAAATAGTAGATTATAATAGAAATATAAATTGGTTTTATAATTTCTCCATGATATTACATATTTGTAATAATATAAGAATGATATATAATTTTTCATTATTTATTAATTTTAATTCTTATACTAAAATAATAAATTTACTTAAAATTAAGTTACTATGAACATTAATATTTTGAAAGTTATTAGTTAATTTATAAAATTACAAAATTATCTTGAAGTATTATATTTTATAAATCAAGCTTTTATTTTCTTATTGGTGAAACTTTGAAGTTTTAAAAGTCAAGTTTTATTATACAATACAGTTCACCCTCTCTATAGTGAATTTTTATATAGTGAATAACTTGCTATAATGAAGAAAAGTTCAGGTATAGAGTTTTTTTATGTATAATAAAATGATCCTCAATATAGTGAATTTCTCACTATAACAAATTTTAATCTTCAGCCATAGAATTTACTATAGCGAGGGTGAACTGTATTCTGCAAAATATTAATAGAAAATTCAGAATTTATTTTTAAATGTAGCAAGTTGGAAATTTTGTATTCTTTGACTCAAAAGGCTATTTTTTACTATTTGGATTAATTAATTCATTTTTTAATAATTTGAAATAATTAGTACTTAAAGTATATTATTTTGTTCAATTGATTTTATTATTGAAATTATACAAACATATAATATTAATTTAGGTAAGATTAATTCTGAATGTCATTATTATTAAAATAAATATTTATTAATTTTAAAAGAAATTTCTTATTATTTAAATATATCTAATTTGAGAGTTAATTTATTTTCCATTTTTATTTTTTCATTTAAAAAATTGTAGAGAATTAAAACTTTGGGAAATTTATAAAAATAAAACCATTTAATATAAATTTTAATATTTTTTTCAAATATTTAATTTTTTACATTTTTATAATTTAAAATTCTTAATTATTAAACTATTCTATTTTCATATGATACTTTTAATTAATAATATTTTTTTCATTAATAAACGATAATAGATTTCTTATTTGAATTACTATTCATCAGTTGAAATATTTGTTTAAAACTAAATTATTTAATAGTTTTAATATTATATTACTTTATTTAATGAAATAGTATTCTGATTTACCAAATGGAAATACAAAATATTCTGTATCGATAGTCCAACTATAAACAAAAAAATAAAAAAATAAACTCAACTAAAATATAATAGTTGTAATTCTTTAGACTTATGAAATATATGTAATGGATATGAAAGATAAACTAATACTGAGTACAAAAAAATGGTGATCGTATTACCTGTTTCATTAACTTTAAAATTAAATTGAACAACTGACTGAACTAATTCAAAGGGATATAATCTAAATACTCTTTAATATAGTAATTAAGTGGAAACTAATTCTGAAATATAATTTTATTTATATAAATCCAGTATATTCTCATTTTTTATGCAAAAAATTTTAGGTATAAGTTTTTCAGATAATATATTGCATTTGAACTTTTATTCTTATTTTGAATATGATACCAAGAACAAACATATAAAAATAAAAAACAGGAAGGCTCAAGTGATTATAAGTTTTTTTATTTTTTTAAAATGCCATCAAAAAATTTCTTAAAAATTTGCCAGAATTCAGAATTGAATGAATTAAAAGTTTAATCATTCTTGATCTTATAACTTGTAATATATTATTACAATTATTTTTGATTAATAAGTTTTATCTATTTAGAAAAAAAGAAAGAAAAGCAAAAGAAATACAAATAACGAAAGAGATTCTAAAGTCAATAGTTTTAAATTTTCAAATAAAAGTATACTTGTACTTTATTATTTTCCTCTTCATTGCTCTCCTTTTATTTATTTTGATTTATATCTTTATTTTTTATTTCTTTTGTTTATATTATACTTCATAAGAATGTGTGTATCTAGCCCATTTATAAAATTTATTCTTGAATTATTAAAATTACAATTTCTTATTATTTACTATTATCTTTATATAAAAATTAAATCATTTTATTATATAAAATTTTGAGAAATGTGAGAATACAGTACTATTGCTTTTGAAAATTAATTTTTCTTAATTTTTTTCATAATCCATATAAAAACAAAAACAAGAAAAAGAAATTTGGTGTATATACATCCTGTACTCAGTGTACTGCCACATATTAAAATTTCTGGTATGATTGTTATATACAATTCCAAATAAACTGGCAGTATTGGACTATTTGTTTATTTTTATATAATATACATAGATAATTGTTAAAATTTCTTTTTTGAGTTTTCTTTAATTAATATAGTTGTATGAATGCTAGAACTATGAAATTTTGAATATATGTTCTGAAGAACCTACGTCATCACATATTAAAATTTCAAGTATTATTATTGTGTATGTTTTTGAGTAATTAATAAAATATTAATTCCCGCTACTTTTGTCCAAGTAGTGTAAAAACTAAAATTTGCAATATTATTGATTGATCATAATAAACTATTAATCTATTAACAAGCTATTGGTTTGTTTATTTTTGTTTATTTTTGTTGTTTATTCGACCAAAGCGATCTATGGTTCATCATTCTACAAACGAAATACAAACAAAATTTATTGGTTATAATTTTTGTATAACTGATCAAAAATTACGATCAATCAATTCTGAAGTAGACTATTAATCCAATTAATAATGTCTTTTTTTATTTCATTCTAAAGATATTTAATCCTCCATCCTGTGTGCCTGTTCTTTAATTCTAAAAAAAAGGTAAAGGATTGGCTCTCATGATAATCGGAGAAACAAAAGTTAAACATAAGGCCTAAACTTTTTGCTAATTGTACCTATTATGAATGAAAAAATCCAATTTCAGGGTAAAATTAAAAGAAAAGCAAGAAAGTTAAAAAAGTTGACATTTTTTTCTTTTGTGTAAAAGTGTAAAAAAAAATAAATTATCAATTTAAATAAAAAAAGTTACCACTTAAATTCTTTAAACCTCCTTATTTCCTTATGTTATTAACCCTTAAAAGATTAAAAGATTATCAAATTTTCTGACTTTTTGAACTGATGAATGATCGGACAATTGGACAATTGGAATATTGATTTTGTTTAAATTTTATTGGACTATCGGATCTTGATAAATTCCATTGTTATTTTTATACGATTGTTAATTATTGGGTATAACAATTTAATTTGAAGACTCACAAGATCAAAATAAAAAAAAAAGCATTTAGCTAATTAATTTTGTTTGCAAAAATCATTAATCACGAAATGGATTATTAATAATATAAAAATTCAATTGGACTTGGAGTAAACTATATCCAATTAGTCCATGTCCAATACTCCAATAGTTTCAAATTTTTTTAATTGGACCTTGTCCAATTCATCATTGGTCTTAATAAGGAGAATCTGGTAGAATGATTTATCTTTCTACAGCTATTAAGTATAATTAAATTATTATATTTTCTATCTACCAATTGATTTCTATTATAAGTAAATGCTGGTCACCGCCTATTGTTAACAATATCCAATCGGAAAACCATTAGTGAATTTCAAACATTATTAAAATTGTATTTATTTTATTGAGTTCACCGTAAAAACCAATTTTCCTGTAAAAAATGTCAATCGTGTTTTTGACTTCGGTATTTTCTACAAGAACAGACGAGCAGCAATTGGGATGATCGAGCAATCAGAATTTTTTCCGTTGTCACATTTACGGAATAAATCAAAGAATCTAGATTCTTAGATTGGATTGACCCCATTGTCCATGTATGTTCAAAGATAAATGTGAAGAAATTAAAAATGTCAAGATAAACGTTGTTAGAAAGTTTGACGAATACCTTTTTTTGTTTTGAAACTAAATAAAAGTTTGTTATTAAATTTAAGAGTATGATCTTAGTGACAGGTTTACAGGTTCAATAGAGTTTACAGACTTTTATACTAAGTTTGACTGCGTGATTTTTCTATATGACGTATTAAGTTTGTAATAGCTTTAATAAGAAATTTACCATCGAGAAGGGTTAATTATTAATTTGTTTTTTTTCTTAGCTTGTTTTTAAAAACACTATCACGCTAACTTCACAAAAAATTTCTTTTCCACAAATTCGAAAATGAAGCCTTACGATACTCCATATAATCGACTTAAGTTTGTTTTAGTAAGAAAAGAATATTTTAATTTATAACCAAAGAAATACTCTGTATGTACTATACAATTTTATTTTAATCTTTCGCATAAATCAAATTTAAGGCATTAGTTATACTACGAAATAAACCTGTCGATTGGAAAGTAGAAGGTATGTATTATTAATTTTAAATTAAATCCGATCAGTTTTATTTTTATTAACTATGGCAAAACTTAGATTATATCCAATTCATAAATCGTAATGATGTACAACAAAAAAATTTAAACGAAATAACTCAAAATGTTAAGGAGAAAATTAGTAATAGTAATAAGGAAAAACAAAATAACCAAGTAGTAAGCGATAATAATAATAATGTTATTGTTGATGAGTATAATAATTCACAATCGAGATGGCGGAAAAGAGCATTGGAATTGGCAAATAATGTCGATTCTTTAAAACAGCAACTATGTTTGGTTGAGCTAGGTAATACGGTAAACTAATAATAATAATTTGTTTTTGTATAATATTTATTGATTTTTTTTTTCTTATTTAGAACTTGAAAATGCAAAACAAAGTACTGTGACAAATAAACGGAAGAAAACAAGGGCTCAACAGCCTAATACCGTTGAAGGAGATATTTTTTCAAAGAAACAATCGGAAAAAAGATCTGCTGCAAAAAGAGGACTAAGAAAATATCAGGATCCTGATGTTCAAGTATTTCAAAAGCTTCCAGGAGCTGATGGTAATATCAATGAACTCTTGTTTTTCAAATTAACGTTCTAATATTTAAATTCATATTAAATTAGATACTTGGGGACAATTTGACATTAATCAAGCAATGTCGTTTCTACAACAAATAAAGCTATTGATGTCAGTAGCAACTACAATGTCGGAGAAATCAACTATTGAAATTCATTCGCCAAGTTTAGAATTATCATCTACGAACTCTGGAATTATGATAGCGCAAACTATCATAAAGATCATACATTATATGAATATAAAATTGACGAGTTTGTTAGAACTATTTCAAGCAAATGCACCAAAAAGCAGTAATCTAAAGCGAACATATTCAACTTGTGTAAATAATTTTGGTACTGTCTTGGAGAAATTATTAGGTATTTTAAAGTAATTAATTTTATTAAATGCTGTTGATGGATAACAAAGTGTTGATAATAATCTTTATTTTGTGTAGTATTTCTTGAATCGCCGTTACTTTCAGACTTTGAGAAAAATAATATCATTTCAACTATTGCAACATCTTTAACATTCTTGATTAAAGCTATCCATATATTAACTATAGTGGAAATTGAGGAACTAATGCGAGAAAGTAGTGAACTCGAATCTGAGATATCTTCGGAAATTCAAGATCCAAGAGATGTAATAACATTCATCTTAATTCACATATGTAATGAAATTGAACCAAGACTTAAGGAAGCAGTTTGTTTTGTGGCAGCAAAAGAATGCCTTCAATTAATCATTAAAGAATTCAACATGTATAAAGAATCAACAACCGATGATACAAATTCTTTTATCAACATGTCCAATATTGGTTCAGGAAAACCCGGTTTTGAACATGTAAGTAATATTGTGTGTAAGGATACCACGTATTATTTATTATGGATTCTTGAAGAAGTATTAATTAAAAATCAGGGATGTAAACCGGATAATGAGATTCTCTTGGGTAAGGATTTATATTAATCGTTTTACTTTATTATTAAAAAATTAATTTGTTATTTGCAGGAGAAACGATTAAGAACATAACTACATTATTAGAAGCATCAATACTAAATAATAGACGAACTTCTTCACACGGAGATGCTTTTACAATGTATTTATATAATATTTGTGAAAAACTTTGGGTTCAATTAGGCTCTATCTCTTTCATTGACTTGCTTGAAAAACTATTTGAGTAATTGGCGGGAAAATTTATTTATTCGAATAATAATTCAGGGTTATTTACTCTGAAAATAAGCAAATTAATTATTCAGTTTTTTATTAAACATGCAGAAATATAAAACCGTATTTAGCCCAGGTTACATAATTTACACAATTATAAGACTTACAGTATTTTCTGATGTTATTTTATAACAATGAGGGTTTACAATAATATTTCCTATTAAACAGAATTATTTCAAAAGGTTGTTTATATTGGATAAAATACTTTTCGTCTCGGTGCAGTTAAACTCTTAACTTTATCTCCACGGAGTATTTCATCCGATTACTCACAACTAATTTGGATCTGGGGTACCTATTCAATTACGCAATTCTGCGAATGTTGTTAGCCGCATATTTACAGTGGCTGCGGTTAAATTTGCATTAAGATAAAACCAGAATTTTATTCAACTGACGCACCAACATGCATGCTTTTGACATTCATGCAGCTGATACTTATTTTGGCGTTTTATTTATAAATAATACTATTCCGGAATTATTTTTTTCGTAAATCGGAAAATTTATAGTCTGTAATTCATAAATATTATTCTATATTTTTTTTAACCCCGAATTTTAGTTGTCAATCCTTACATAAAGAATGTGTTCTAAAATTAGAAACTACAAAAAAAAAATAATAAATAACGTCTGAGCGTCTTGAATTTTGACAGACGTTTTATTAAATGATAATCCCCTTAAAAATATCGGAGAAATTAATGATTATTCCTTTCGTTCATCCTTTTCCTTTTAAATAACAATGTTAACTTTTATGGTAAGTGTTATGGTCATAATCAGATTCTTCGTGGGAATTTTTAAAAAGCTTCAAAGTAACACGACTTCGTAATCTTCGAATTTTTATTATTGTTACAGCTAATATACATTATATCTTAGCGTAGTTTTTTTTTTAATTGAAGAAAAAATTATAATTGTATAAAAAATTTGGATAGGGAAGTGAAAAAAAAACCAGAAAGTTCTTTTAAGAAAATTTACTATCTACAAATTATAAAACGATCTATGAAGTCATTATCTAAACTTTCATAAAGTAAATAAGAACTAAACGAAAATTAAAACTAATTTACATTTTATGAACAAATTAAATATTCTAATAGACAAAAAAAACAACTCTCTCTATAATGAAACTCTAAGAAGCTTCTTCTTTAGTAGGCTTTCCTGTATTAACAGGAGTTGCTGGAAATAGTTCTGCCAAAATTTCATTAAGAATTTCCGCATATTGAGGATGATTAGCCAAATCCGATAAAATATTTTTGAACCCAGTTGTTTGTCTAATATGAACAAAGTTCAAAACAACATATTTCATCGCATGTTCCTTTAATTCTGGATATTTCCATGCAGTTCCAAACAAAAATTCTGCAGCGTCATTTACTGTCAAATAATTAAAAATCTCATTTTTTGCCTGTAAACGTAAATCATCTATTAAATATTTATCAGCAATTCTAAAGAGATCCAAAGCAGTAACGTTATGTTGTTCTTCCTTTTTAAACGTGACTTTATTTGTGTAAAGGAATCGTAACATCTCCAAAAAAGTTTGATAGCGAAAATCGGTAACTTCAATGACGTGATTGCATCTTGCCTGATGATTATTTACGTTATTATTAGAATTTCTTCTTTCTCTAGCTTGTTGTGGAGGTTCTGATTTACCATTCGAATCTGATTCTAACCATTTCCCTTGAAATATCAATTGAAAATATTTTGATCTTGCGGAAAGAATCGATGAATTGGCATAAATTGTGTGACCTTGAATGTTGAATTGAACATCAGATGTTGCCGGGTTGTTTAGTTGACCTTCCCATGCTTTCACTAAATCTTGCGGAATGAGATCAGGTAATTGAGGGTTACTCGGTAAAGGCCATTTTTGCGAAACCATTCCCATTTCAGCTCGATCAAATTCGACACCAAATAAAACATGTTCCGGTAAATTTGCTTTATTAAAGAAAGCTTCCCAACCTATAAATTTATAAAAAAATCAAATTAATATTTGACATAATAAATCGATCTGTTAAATACGCATGTATTAAAAAAACATACCCCATCCAGATAATTTAGCTGAGAACGAGCTCATTTTTACAGATTGTTTCTTAAGAAAAATCTGATTTCTTGCGTTTTTCAAATATAATTTAGCAGTTAATATACTTCTTCTTGACCATATTCCACTAGAGTTTGCCTCTTCATGATTTGGTATGGCAAAAAGAAATGCTGCGCAATGACCAGGTTCTTCTGAAGAGTTCTAAAAAACAAATAGATATTATAAAATTAAGTTTAGAAATTTTATTAAAAAGAAGATAAAATCAATAATTTTTAGATCTAATGTAATCTTAATTATATTATGCGTACAGGAATGAACTCGAGTTGCCAAAACATATCGTGGGAAGTGGCAAAAGGAGGACTATATACAGTTGTGTCAATCTTAGAAACGCTAGAAAGAAGGAATTCATAACAACTTTTGGTTTTAAGAGGTTTGAGAGTCGAAGACATGACTAAAAAAAGAAAAAAAGAAAGAAGCAAGAATATATGACACAGAGTTTTGACAGAAATTTTTATGCGAATTGTTTGAAATTTGAGAAGCTTAAAGTTTAAGCACAGCAAACAAATAATGATACGAGAATGTTACACGAAACGCGATTTACACAAAAAATTTATTACAACAGTAAAAAACGTGCGATACTTTAGGAATCGCTTCCCAACTAACCAAACTATTTTTTTTTTTAAACAAATTTCAAGACGGTAAGAAATAAGGAAAATACCGATACCGATACGGTTGAGATAATTTTCTCCCTTTATATATAAACCGAATAGATTTCTGATCAGTAGTTAATCAGTAATCAATAATTACGCTCTAATTTCAAATTTGTATATTTATGGTGATACAAGTGGAACTCATGACCTTTTGACAATACATATTTGGTGTAGGTATCTGTATGTTCATATGATATATTCAGGGGTTACAAATCGTAAAAAAAACAATGTCAACTTATGTGACTGACCAAACTTAAGATGATCGAGATTTAATTTGTTGATCTTCCTAAACGGTATATTAAGGGTATTTAAAAAGGAAATAGTGTTTAATTTTCTGCCGCAAATTTTTTTACAATGTCGCACATTTCTATAACAAAGAGTGAATCTTTCCTTTTTTCTCATTAATTTTGAAAGAAAAGTAATAGACTTTTATTAAAAAACAAATTCAAGTTTCATATTCGGCTGCATAAATTCAATAATTTGATTATGTAATGCAGACTAGGAATTATATGTTAATTCGAGCCGAATAATGATGTCTGCCAGAATTGTTAATCGATAGGCGGTATATTGTTTATTTTAAAATAAATTGATAATTTTATTTAAACAAATTATTATTATAACTAAAAATTAATGTGCACACTCAAAGTCATTTCTCTGTGAACGTAAATACACAATAAATTCTAAGTACGTACCTAGTATCATTTATCTGTTATGTATTTGTCGAATTTTAATAATAATGAAGATCTAGTCCAGGAATGTGCACAATATTGGATTACAACTTATCATTTATGCAAGTTGTTTAATCAAAATCATCTCACGCCCAGAGATATAAATATTAAAAAATATTTTTCTCGTATCGGTCATATGGGACATACTAATAATATTTTACGTTTTGATAAAGATTAGTATAATTAAGATATACAATACAACTTTAAAAAATATGCATTGCATTACAATGCCCGTATGAGAAAATAAGGCTTGACATTTGATTCAGTAAATGCTTCGGATTAACTTCTCTTTAGCGATTATGGTTGATAATAAATAAAAAAAGATTGTTTGATTTAACATATAATTTTATCACTTAAACTCCTCCAAAACAACAGGAGATTATTAAAATATCGTAATTTTTTTTTTGGAAATAAGTTTATAAGGGTCGACCATTGCCAGCATATTTCTCTACTTTTTATTAAAAAAAAAAAATTTTTTTTGTCTAATGATTTTCGATTATAATAATGGTTACACAAACGTAAGTATAAAATACCGAAATAAGTGTCTTCGTTAGTTTAACAATTAATCAATTATCTCAATTATCTCAAGTCTTTAACATGTCTCTAGGACAAAAGTCAATATTTCATATTCTAAGTTTCGAGGCTGGTTTAAAGTTGAAAAGTAATGGAGAAGGGCCACACGAACTGGGTAGGATATGTTAAACGCGTGAATACGCAAAGTATTTTACACACCGAATTTTCATACCCATGACGCGTCTTCCAAAGATTATGTCAAGACGGAAAAACAAAAATTTTTTACTAATTGATTTTTTGAGACCGATTTCAACTGATTAATCTTTTGTTCAACACTTTTAAACTTTAAATAGGGATAGAACCTTCAACTTTTCGACGCGAACTTTGTCAAAAGTTAATGTCGCATCCGCAGTATCCCGATCCTATTATTGATCAATTTTTAGAAGCATTACAAGAATTATTGGACGAGGATCCAGCACAGTTTATGACATGTTTAAAACCTCTTTTGGTGAACGGAGAATCAAGATTGTAAATAATAACAAAACTTCGTTGATTTTCTTACTCTTAATTTATTATTGACCATAAAAATCTTTATCAATTAGCGGTACTGTGGCAGATAGTTTGATTAGAATTCTATTGGGCATCGATATTATCCAATCAAAACTACTTGATCAATTATTAGAGAGATTACCGACATTCATTTCAGAGTCGGATAATGATAGCGTTGAATCACCAATTCCACGATTGATATTACAACAATTGAAATGGCTGGAGTATACAGTTGACCCTCTTCGTTTAACAGAAAAAATCTTGGAGGTAAAGACATTATAAATATGATAATTGTATTTGATGATCTATTAAACTAGATTTTGATTATTATATCAAATTATTTTAAAGATGATACCCATCACTCCTTTAGACATCCAAAGAGAAATTATAATAAATTTACCTGAAATTATTAACGATTCAGAACAGATGGTAATGAATGTAATTTAGAATACAATAATATAAGAATGATTACCCATAATATAAAATCCTTTTCTTTTAATCTTTTAGACGGTTATTAAGGCTCTTATAGAATTAATGGACCAAAACCATCGATTAATAGTCCCCATTCTTGATGCACTCTCTAATTTTATAATACAAGAAGATTATATGTGTAAAATTCGCGAAACAGTCTTTGATCAGCTTGAATCAGCAGATTTGGAAGATTTACCACTTATTATCAAGTTCTTGCTTCAGACGGCTACACCTGATGATGCTTTTATAGTATGTTTCATTGACAATTTTATTTTGACAAATTTTATAAGTGGTTGAAGACTTAATAAATTATCTTGTAGATTATTAAACAAATTAGGGAAAGAGTCGATTTTCGTTCAATAGGAAAATTACAAAGCGAAACAAACCAATCGAAGCGCAATCAAAAGAAGAAAAAGGAACAAGTCCCTGAATCTTTGATTCTTGATTCAATTAAAAACGGAATCCAATTTCATAAGTTCATTATGGACGCTTGGACTAAAGCAATCAATGATATCAAAGTGACGGTACAAGTTTTGGCTCATATAATTTTTAAAAAGAACTTGAATTTTAAAAAAATTGACTTGCTTTTTTTTATTTTTAGACAAAACACATGATCATTGATGTTTTGATTTTGTTGATTATGCATTCAATCCCGGGTACAAAGAAAAAAGTTGAAAATATATTCCGCAAAAAGATTGAAAGTGGTCTTTTTACAAGGGAGCTTTTAGAAGAAGCCATTACGTGTCACTATGAAGGTTTGCAAGAATATTTTAATAATATTATTTCACTTTCGGAAAGCCTTCTTCGATCAAGTCAACAGCAAGCAACATTAGCACGGACTGCTTGTTCATTATATAAAAGTTCTTTCATGGTATTCGAAACTTATGAACAACAAGAAATTATAGCCTCGTTAGTAACACATATTGGGAGTGGTTCAAATACTGAGGCAGATTCTGCACTATCAGTACTTTCACATCTTGTTGAAACTGATCTCGTAAAAATATGTCGATTCACAATTTTTGTGAAAGGGATCTTGGATTATTTGGATAACCTATCAATAGATCAAATTAGAATATTGTTTAATGTGTTAAGCAAACTAATATGTGAGGTAATTTTACTAACTTCTTAATGTTTGTTTAAAGAAGTTATTTGATCGAGTTTTAATTAAGATTAAAATTATTGAAGGACGCTAACTATGGGGATGGTAGAAGTGGCTTACTTTCTGAGTTTTCAATTGTTATTCAAAAACAATTGTCGAATCCTAGTGAAAAATACAAACAGATCGGTGTCATTGGAGCTTTGGCTTTGGTGAAAACTTTGGGCGCCAAAGAATTAAGTTCAAATGATGTTGACCCAAATTCTGGTAAGTTGCAAATTTTTTCATTAGTATTCATATGAATATTTAATCAAAAATTATTAAAATACTTTCTATTAGGTTTACAGAACTCAGAGAAACGTAATCCATTCTTAGATATAGTAAAAGAAACTCTTACTAAAATTGAGCGACATTGTGTGAGATCAATGGTAGAGTAAACATAATTTAATCGTTTTTACGTATATTCACTATTTTATCTTGAAATTTATTCTCTACTTTTTAAGGCTTGTCTTTCTTTTGCGTTTGACGAGCTCGCCTATTTCATTTCTCATGGTCTTTTAGATGAGGATCTCGTCATTTGGATCAATGATAAATTAGCTTCTCCGTTTCAAGATTACTTTATCTTGGATGAAGATGACGTATCAGTCTATAATAAGGAGGCTTATCATTTACCACGGATACCAATTGAACCCTGGATGAAGATAGATGTAAGAAAAAATAAATCACCTAACTCGTTTTGATATTTTATTGGTCATTTTATTCTCACGATTTATTACATTTGAACATAAATAGGGTGAATTATTAAACATTATATACCCTTTATTATGTGAGCCTTATGTATCCGCAGATGTACGCACAAGTCTTGGTGTAAAACGTGATTGGATAATGAGCTCTTGTTCAATGTTTAATTTATGGCAAGCGTGTGAAAAGGCAAAAAATAAAGGATCATTAGAAGAGATCGATGCCTTATTGGGTATGGGGATACTCATGTACGAAAAACAAACAGCAGATGTAAGTTTTTTTTTGTATTTTTCTTCACGTTTATCCTTTTTTTTTTTCTTTTTTTGTTGATTATTATATTTCTAGTATATGAAAAGTAATAACTATACAAAACTAATGTACGAAACTGCATGTAACGCGTTATTTTATGCTATTAACTGGTAAGCTATATTGTTCATTCATTTCTTTTTCTTAGATTAACGACTCAGATTAAGATATTTTATAATAGTTTATGAGAATAAATTGAAATGTTTTTTTTTTATATTCACTAAAATAATTAGGTTCCGAGAGATTGTCAACGCATTTTGGAGTCAATCGGATATTGATGATACAACATGTAGTAAGTTTTATTCTCTTTATTTACCGATTTTATTTACCTACTTCTTTAATAAGAAATAAATTTGTTCGATTTGTTAGAAAAAATAATAACAAGATTACAGAATATAAATGAATTAGAGAACTTTTTGACCGAGTTATTAAAAATAACTCCAACCTTTCAGCCCTTTGGATTTGGAGTACCTACACAAAAATCAGTTACAAAAGTCAGGGCTATTGCCGTACCAATTGATACTACACAAAGAAATATTACTAGAGCAGGCAAGACAGCAAGAAGATCGGCTATTAGTAAAGGAAAGATCATAAGTGCTCGTAGAATTGAAGAACAAGAAGAGGAACAAAGCAAGATTAATGATTCTGTTACGCAGTTTATGTGCGCTGCGGATTTAAGACCTTTAATGCGTGAACTTGAAATGGAAACATTTGGTATCTTAAAGTATGGAGAATTCAAAAAGTCTCAAGTTGATTATGACGATAATGATGATGGATCTAAAGATAAAGAATTTAATGAAGTTTCTGATGATGATGAAATTCGATTAAAACCTAAAGAAATCATTTATCTTCTTGAAGACCTTAATCGAAAGCTTGAACACAAAATATCACCATCATCTATGAATATACCTTTTTTTGCTAAGAAGCTTAAAAAGAACGAAATCAATACAAAATCTAAAGGATTTGACTTAATTTCGCGACAATCCGAATTGGAGATTGTTAGTGCAGTCTCCGAAAAGTATTTGCCACTTCTATTAACTCAATTTGAGTCAATTTGTAACTTGCTCGATCCGGACAATGATGTCTTGTTAGAAAGAAATGAGTTAAATGAAACCCAAAAGTGTCTTGAATTATTACTTGAAATAATTCATCGACTGGTTTCATGGTCTGATTTGAAGAGTCCGGATAATGTACAGGCATTAATCAACATTTTGAACCAAATTTCTTCAAGAGATGATTCTTTAATTGAATCCACGACTACTTCAATTCAACAAGATTTTCTTCAAAAATCTATCACGGATGCATTTGAATATTTACTTAAATTTTCATCAAAACTTCCAACTGCAAATTTGGCTATTTTATTTCATAAAATACTTTGTAAAATTAATGAACTCGCACCTGATCCAAATGAATTATCCGTTAAATTCGGAGATATTGCACGATATTTTGCAACTTATCAATGGCAGGATCGAAAACAATTGAAACCTTCCTCAATTGTATATCTTATACAACAAGATATTCATTATTCGATAGATAAAATAGAAAGAATCAAATACTATGCTGATTTAGTCCTTCCCTCTCTTGAAAATAATGAAGAAAAAGTATTACAAGAAAATCCATTATTTAATAAGGATACGTTTCAACACTTTTACAAGGCCTTATCTATAGAGTTGATTGAAACTTTACGGGAATTTAAGATGAATGGGACTACAGAAGAAATTCTAACGCAATTTACCAGCATGGTTTATTGTTGGCAAAGATTGGTTTCTTTTATAAAGAAAAATCATAAGCGTGTTATACTCTCCGTGGTGTTGAGATATGGTCGTGGTTTTATTGATTTGTTTGTCAAAAAAATGTTGCCATTCATAGATGAGAGTTTCAAGTTACATCGAGATGTAACATTGATAATTTTTAAAGATTTTCAGAATGCAACACGGAATATTCAGACGCTTTGCACTCATGTGAAGGTATCTAAAGATACTATATTGGCTGCAATGGTCCCAGCTGTAAAAAAGTCTTTGGAAATAGTAATTTTCCAAGTTAAGGCTATGTTACAACATAATGGGTATCCTCCAGAAGCATTTTTCATGGGAGCTCTCAAATGTCGCGATATTGAAGGGAATATAGTTGATCCTAATATGCCTATAGACGAGGATACAAGAGATGAAGTAAATTCAGTTCTGAATGATGATGATGACGACGACGGTGATGATGAAGACATAGAAAGAATTGAAGAAGAAAAGCAAGATGAAAATGAGGAAGATGATGATAATGAGATTGCATCAGTAACTTCAAGATCTGCCGATAAAATTCGTGAACGGAAAGGTAAAAAGAAAACTAATACCTCGCAATTTGAAGAAATGGAAGATGGTTCATCTGAAAAGAATGACGGCCATATAACTGAAGACGAAGAAGTAGACGATGTATCAGTTGCAAAGACTGATTCGATAAATTCTGATGTAGAACAAGATATAATTGACCTATTAGATGAATATACTGAAGAGAAAGAATCAGAGAGTTATAATAGAAAGCGTAGCGAGTGTTCTGCAGATGATGATGAAAATGAGTCAACAGCAGCATCCTCTTCCAAATCAACGCATAAACGATCAAGAATGGAATCAAATAAATAGAACTAAATGATAATTTCTATGTAATAAAGATTATAATATATTGTTTCAATTTAACAATTTAAAATTTACCTTAAAAAAATTATCCAATAAAATTTTATTTGAAGCAGTATAACGTAACAATTTTTTGATTCACATAATGAAAAATTTTTAGTTGTACAAATTCACTACCGCATTTTGGGAAGTATAAATAAACCGTATATCAATTATTTTATGGTTCACGGCAGGTTTGGTTTTTTTTGGAAAAAGAGGAAATTGTGGTAACAATATTTATAAACATTATCTATCGTTCGTGGCAGAAATTCTTTTTTAAGCCACTTGTTCGTTTGGTTTGAACTTTTTAAAAATTGCCGTTAAAAGTAATACCAGCTTTTTTTATAAAAAAAATGACGTTCTTGAGATCTAAAATTATAGTTTTTATATTCGTTGCTATAATATTCTTTCTTATATTTTGGCCAACAAATCCAACAAATTATTATTCAAAACAATCATGTATTGGACAAAATAGTAATTCGCCAATCGAAAATAATGGACCAGGACCAGTTATTGATGCAATTAGAACAACAATTATAACGGATTCAAAAGGAGAACAGAAAGAATATTTAAATGCTAAAGGATATATTACATATCTTCATACACTTCGTAAACAACATAAAACAGCAATAGCAACATTAACACGTAACGCAGATAGAGCAGTAGCAAATAATACAGTATATTCAGTAACATTAAAACCACAATTACCACCGTCAGGAGATCCGCATGATTATATGTCGTTAGGAAGATATTTTTGGCCTGATCCAACTAAACCTGATGGATTACCATATATTCGTAAAGATGGTTATGTTAATCCCGAGTTTTTTACTGTTCTAGACTATGTTTTTATGAGACAAATGTTTAGAGAAGTACAAGATTTAGGATTCGCATATTTTTTTACTAGAAATGAAACTTATGTTCAAAAGGCTATGTATCGTATTAGAGAATGGTTCTTAGATGAAAAAACTAAGATGAACCCAAATTTAAACTATGCTGGATTTAGAAAAGGGGAAGTCATGGGATGGAAAACTGGCGTTTTGGATTTTCATCAAATATTTAGAATGTTACAAGCAATACCGCTTATGAGATATTCAAATCAATGGGATCCTAGCATTGAAGTAGGATTAAAGGCATGGTTATCGGAATATTATGGGTGGTTTACTACATCTAAATTGGGTAGAGGAGAAGGGAGAGCAAAGAATAATCATGGTACATTTTATGATGTACAAGCATTATTTTTATTAGATTATATTGGTAGATATGATGAAGCGAAAGCTTTTGCTAAACAATCTATAGAAAATCGGATAAATACTGGTATATTACCAACAGGACAACAACCACATGAAACCGAAAGACCAACATCATGGTTTTATTCAATATTTAACTTGCAAGGTTTATTTATGTTAGCTGAAAGAGCTGATCATTTTGATGTCGATGCTTGGAATTATGTCGGACCTGAAGGTCAAAGTATACGCAAAGCTGTTGACTATTTATTACCTTATGCTTTAAATGATGGTAAAGGTTGGCCTGTACCCAATATTAAAGGTTTTGAAATGAATGATTATGTTAAAATTTTAGAATTATCTTATATTATTTGGGGGGACGAAAAATATTTAAATTCTGTAGAAGAATTAAGACCAAAAGCTAAAGCTGAACAAGCTGCTGGTCTTAAATTGGCTAAATGGGAAGATAATTATCTTTGTAACATAGCTTTATTGACTAATCGCTTACTTTGGACTTGTTTATATTAATAATATAAAAAAAACATTTGGAATAATTATTAGGAAACTGTTAAAATCTTGGATATTTTAATAAATCAATGTTATTATTATAAAAGATATTTATTAATTTATGAATTTGATTATACAGTGTGCCCTAAATTTTCACTGATGTTTCTGTTATGATTTGGAAAATGATCAACAATTAGGAAATGCAAAAGTTCGGAGCGAACTGAATATTATTATAAAACTTGATATTTTTGAAAATTGAGTGTGAAATTAAAATTGTTTATAGTTTGCCCGACGCGTAGGGTAGTGGACGCAAATTTTCATCGATATGTCGTATCGATAATATAAATAAATTTGGCAATATATTTAAATGGTTATAAAATATTAAAATATAATCTTGGATATATATTTAATATTATAATTTGTTTATAAATTATTAGTGATTAATTGTCAATAGTTAAATAATTAATATATTATAATAAAATACGATAAATAGACTATAATGTTCATTCTTTAGTCTTTAAAAATTTAGACAAAGTAATTTATATTTATATATAAAAAAACGGTTATTGCTAAACATGAATTATCCAATATCCTTTATATACAAAGTAATTTAATTAAAACTATATTTAAATATTTTAAACAAGTAAAAATACTAATACCATTATCTGTAATTCAGAGACTACCATTTGGATAATAGGTGTACAGTAAATTATATATTATATAATAAATTTTCCAACAGTCCAACCACTTTTATTAGGAATATATAAATCGCTTGGATAATAAATATTATATATTACATATTAAATATATTAAATAATTTTATTACCCAATCATTTACATATCATTTAACAAGCTTGAAATGTTAGGTTTTACAATCAAATGCTGGGTAACCTGACCTAAATTAAAAACACTTTCTTGAGAAGGATCAATCACTACAGCATTCTCTAGAAATGTTCGATCTAAACCTGATATAACCTAATAAATTAATAAAAAAAAGTTATATTTAATCGATGTACAGAAGTAAAGAAGTATTAAAAAGTTATATTTAATCGATGAACAAAAGTAAAGAAGTATTTGGTATTTAAGTTACTTACGTCAAATGTAAAATCCCCAAGTATCATCTGCATTTTACCTGACCTACGTATAACCAGTCTTCCTATCTGTCCCTCCGGTTTATTACAATTAATGGTGTCCCCTATATTGTCTTGCTCTCTTTCTTTACCTTTTCCTTGTCCTGCAGGCAATTGTGTTAATGGTGATCCAGCCCCCAATTTATCTGCGACTCTGCCTTTTCCTTTGTCAAGTTGAGATGATCTATCATTGGACCCACTCATCTTTGAGCGTTTAGATGGTTCAAATTCAGGCAAGATAGTAGGCAATTGGAAACATAATAGATGATTTTCCTAATATAAATATAATAACTATTATTAAACACACTTTATCTAAATAAAGTAAACAAATAATCCCTTGTAACTTACTTCATCAAATTGGATTAATTTCCTTTTAATTTCTTTCGATTTTTCGTTGTCAGTTACATCCTTGCCTAATGGATAAAAAGAAAAGAAAGTTCGTCGACTTCGGTTTCTATCTCTTTCTAAATCAACAAAAATCACGAGCCATTGACTCCATAATGCAAAAACTAGAGAATTGCTAATAGAATAAACTATATATTGTATATAAGTTCATTGATGACCTTACCTTCCAATATACCAGAAGTGTCCTCTTTTTCATGTTCAACTAAAAGCATATCTGGTGCCCATGGATCTTCTCGAAAAGAATCAAAATCTTCAGCATTATCTGTCCTGCTTTTCCTTTCTTCAATAATTGAAGTACTAAAAACATTTGTGGTATCCACTTGATATAGGTGTGATTATGATTATCAATTTATATTATCCAAAAATAGTATAAAAATTATGATGTATCTTACGTGGTTGGATATTAGTATTTGAACCAAATGCAAAGGGTCCAGATGCAACCAAATCTGGCATAAATCTGCCACGTCCACGTGTTCCTAACAAAATTGGTAATACCACAAAAAGGATTGTGTATAAGTTAATGTATTATTTTAACCTGATCACTTTCTAGTAGTGCTTCGACCCGAATAAAAACCGTAGATCCATTCCTTGATATTTTGGCGATTAAATCGGGTCCGGATGATTGACAACCAGGAATTCCATTGATGATCTACGTCTATGCCGGATCCGGATGATCGACAATAAGGAATGGATCATCCGGTTTTCATCCGGGTCGAAGCACTAGTTTCTAGTATACCTCTTCCTTGATCTATTCCTCGTCCACTTGAATCAAAACCAGATGTAAATGGATCATTATCCTAAAGAGTATTATTTTAGTTCCATATATTACTATTTATAAAAAGGCTAAATTAATCTATAGAATGCTCACTTCTACATAAAATAATTCAGGGGTAACTGTGTCGGCAGTTATTGTTCTTAAAAGGATTGTATGATATTAGTCATTGTATTTTATATAAACACTTTTAATCGTATTATGCTTACGGTTGGGGTCGTCTATGTGCTTCAGGTACTGTTGGTACAAATATTTTCTTTTGTGTTCCACGTAATGTTACTCTTGAAGACGTTGATAGAAAGTAATGTCCAGTTGGAGCTGTTCTCACTGAAGCTAATCTCCCCGGAGCTGGAAGATCATGCGATAAGGAACCAAAACGTCTACCACTCGAAATTGAAGCCAATGAGGGAGTAGGTGAAGGTGCTCTGCTTAACTGTGGAGACATTGGGCGATTTGTTTCTGACCCTAAATCCATATTAAAATCTGACAAAAGTTGTCTTGATTGTTCAGGAGTTCTATTTATGTCTGTCATTAAATCTTCGTCTTCTATAGAAGCAGATCTCCCTCTGCCCCTACCCCTCCCTCTTCCTCGAGTAACTCCCGACTGTCTTTCTGCAGCGATTCTAGATCGGGTAGTACTTCTAGCACCTCTTGGCCGTCCTCGTCCTCTTTTGGGCGCGGCTTGGCTTTCAATTGCTTCGTCTGCCATTAGGGAGTCACAGATATTACGTAATATAATTTTATTAGATCTCCAACGCAAGATATCAAAATTTTAACCAATCAAAATAGAGATCGTGTCACTATGACAAAACGTATAATGAAAATAAAAAATTTTTTATTTTATTTAAAAGATACATTACTAATTTACAATGTCCCAGGTACTAAGCCATTTTCTACCCTTCAATTTACTTGAAGGATAATTAATTCCGTATGCTATATCTTTAAAGTACCAAAATACTATTATAATGGATGCATAACTTATACCAAATATTATCTTCTTTGCCAGTAAATTACAATACACGGTAAAATGATCAAATATAAATCCCGCCGTTAAGATTGAAAAATATAATGCGGGAAAATAATGATGTAAATATGTAACTCTTCCCATTATAAAAAAGGGTATATAATGTAATAACCATCCAATTACACAAATTTTACCAATATACAAGAAATGTGTCCATTCGGCTGTAAAATGAATCCGTTAATATTTATTTTATAAATTATTAACAAAATTATTTAATGTTCATACCTGGTGAAAATTCAATATACTTCCTTTTTTGTCTCACCGAATACCAGAATAATAAAAAGAAAAATAATACCAAAGAAGCAGTTCCAGACCACCACACAATTGGATTTCCAAGTAAAAAAAATTTAACCTTGTCATCTGCCCATTCACCCATTCTAAGTCCAACTTCTAATATTGGCCATTGTATTGGCAAGGATGAAATGGAATCTTCTTTGTCGGGATTAGGAATTAGTGCATTATTTACGGTATACATACCGACATTTAAATGCCAAAAGTTGTGTAGAAATTTTGATTTAAAATTAGCTTTACTACCAGGTGGTACTAAAAGAATATATATAAAAAAAAAATAATTTAGAAAATACGGAGTATGATTTTTTTTTTCTTATAATAACTTACACTTTTCATTCCAATGTCGTTCAACATTCCAATGAGTATAAATATCCTTTACATTGTTACGCTTATCACAAGTCACTTCAATTTGCTTAAATCCCCATTCTGGCAAAACTCTATTAGCAGACCGGAGATAACACCCGATTACTTTATGACGAAGTCTTATACTAGTCGTTAATGTTCGAATACGATTTGTTTTTGTATTTGTATCACTAACAACTTCAATCACCCAATAATCATTATCATCTCCCAATGTTTCATTACCATAAGCACTAACTTCGAAATGTACATTGGTTACAGGGGCAGCAATTTCATGACTGTGTAAATTTCTTTTGGTATTAAGATGTAATAATCTAATAGTATCTCCATTATTTACAAATTCGACCTCAGTGATATTATTGTACATTTGCTCTTTTCTTGGTTTCAGTATCATCCAATCATTATTAATATCATTATGATGATAACAAGATACTTGTTGTTGTTCAGATCCTCCGGGATATTGATTAATATGGGAATGCAAAAGTCCCCCGCCAAATCCCATATTCTTAAGGGTTAATCTTGATCCATACGCCAACTCTAAATAAGAATTATTGAAAATCAGTACAATTGCATATAAAAAATAATATTTAATAATTATTAAGTCAAACAAACCGAGAGGACTTTCCAAAAAGTTATTTCCAATAAGACCAGCTTGAAAGAGAGAACTCATTTGAGCATCTCCAGGTCCAGTATGAGTAAGAATTGAGAAATGGATAGCGAAACATGTCATATATATCAATATAGGGAGAATTATGAGACATATAATTCTCGCTGCCCAATGTTTTAAATAATCTATCTAAATATAGCAAATTAAGCGTAAACTTTAAAGGGAAAAAAGTAATTTCATACAGTTAGATTTTTTGTTACCTTTGATATGTCCAAATCTCCTAATTTATTCCAGAGATCTTCAATTGTATATAATCCAACCAGTGCTGTTGTAAATAATCCGATCCATTTGACGCTTAAATATATAGAATTTTAAATTATTAAAATTTATATATACATATAATTATATAAATTTATTTATTCTATAAACGATATGATTTTACCTTGAGACACAACCTATAGAAATTCCAGTCATGAAAAGCCATACCCACCAATTGGTTGAAAAAGGTCTATATTCAAAAAAAGTTTTATAATACGTATTTGTTAATAAGTTCAAATAAATACCTTTGTTGAAATGACACATACTTGTATCTTTGATTGTGAAATTTGACCAAACAAAATACGGTTGTATATGTGAAGAATAATAACAACGAATCCAGAAGAATAAAACGACTAATGCAAATATAAGCTGTATCTAGATACGAATGAAATAATAATAAAATAAACAAATTAAATACTTAATTACGTACAATATTCAAAAACACATATTTTTATCACTTACCTAGCAATACCATCAAAGTTACTAGAATAACAGCTTGACTTGAAAAACGCAATTCTCTGGTTGTATAATAGGCCAAAGGAACCATCCCCGCTCCAAACGACGCCAAAAATAATCTCATAATTGTATAATGAACATTTTCCGGATATTTAGTAGAAGGTTCAAATGAAAATGATCCATCATATCCGGCAAGCAGTCCGGATAATGCAACTATCATTTTACCAAGAGGTGGATGCACATCGAAGTAAAATTCGCGCTTAAGATAACGTGATGCAAACTAAAAATAGTGAAAAAAATTCAATTATAATAAACCTATGTAATAAATGGAATTGATTTTGTACTTACATTGCCAAAATGTGCCTACATTAGGTGATGTTATATTTAATATCTTTACAATGAATTCAATGTATTATAAAACAATAAAGTTTGTAGATAATTTACCTCATCCCACATTACAATATCCGAAAGTGAAATTAAATAAAATCTCGACCAAAATGATAATAAAGTGAAAAATAGAGGGACTATTACATTGTAATATTTATTGTAAAAAGCTCGAGTTTTTGCTAGATTCTTTTGTAACTATATTGAAAAAAAAACACCATGCAAATAAATCTTCAATATGATGATTGATGACTATTATTTCTTAAAAAAGACCACTTCGTTACCTTGATAGAGAAAGTAAATGAATTAGAGAATACTTGTATTGGTTCTTTAGTTTTGGATTCTTTATCATCGAATTTGAGAACCGGTTCATATCCTTCTTTTCGGTAAGAAGTTAAATATCTTCGTTTTATATTATCCATTCTGAAAATAATTGAGCCGTGTATGCGTATTGTTCAGCCTTATATATAATTATTTCATAAAAATAATAGAAAGGCTAGAATAAATCGAATTACGTGTTTGTTTAAATTGAATCATTTTTTTTATTATAAAAAAAAATAATCATACAAAGTAAAAAAGAAAGAAATTGTGAAAGATCGATAAAATGCTACGAGAAAACGTTTTTAAAAATCATTGATCCGCGATCTAAAGTTGGAGACACAATAATTGAAAAAGGAAATATTAAATGTAGATACTACCAATTAAATTCATTTTATGAAATATTTTTTTCTCATTACTATATATAACTATAATGAATCAAGTGTCATGGCTTATACGAAATTAACTCTCGTGGCAAATTATCGTTGATGGCTGAAATTTGGATATTTTCTATTTGACCAATTGACCATACATGGAATTTTAATTTCCATTATGTAACTGTTAACAATGATGACAATGTAAAATAGTCATTAATAAACGAATTGGGATATAACCGAAATTTGCCTGGATTATCATAAAAGCCGAATTATAAAATCGTGATTATGCATAAACCCTAAAAATCAAGTTTGGACAAGATGATTTTCATAATGTTCTTTACCTTTTTTCGCTCCAAATTTCTTAAAGACAAATACAATGTCTACAGCTTATTCGGCTGTTCACAATAATTCATGTTTACCCTTTATACATACTTGGGTAATAAAGGAATTTCAACATTTTTGTGATAAACAAAATTTATTGCATTTTATAATAAGTGAACCATTTAACTCTCCAGCTCCGAGTGATTCAAATAATAATATTAAACTTGAATATACTTGGAGACTCGTTGCCGATATTGAAAATATTGGGGAGGATTTTTCATTATATATGTATATTGTAGCATTACAAACAGATTTTGAAAGGGAAAAAGAACTAAATGATAGGATTTCAACATTTAAGTTCAAAGTATTTAAAAATCAGATACATGGAAATATGAACTCATTTGAAGAATTTATAATGTTTAATCAAAATTCTTTTACTCATCGAACAAAATTTGGAATTAAAAACGCACATGGAGGAAAGTTATGCAAGATCAATCAATTATTTCCAAATAATGACACATCTATAAGTACAGATATTATCATTCGTGTTCATATAAATGAAGTTGAAAAACCACAAAATGACTTTAAAAATAATATCAACAAATCTTCATTACTTTCTCATTCATTAGAACAATTTTTTAATAATCCATATTTTAGTGATGTTACATTCACGTTTGACTGTGGTTCAGAATTAAAGGCGTCTCGACTTGTCCTTGCAGCTAAATCAACTTATTTTATGAATATGTTCACAGGTGAATGGACGGAATCAAATCAGTCAAAAATTGCTATTAAAGGTGTAAAATATGAATATTATAAGGCAATGGTTTATTATTTTTATAATGGATCTCTTGATTCTGGTTTAAATTTTGATGCACTCATGGGTCTGTTTAGTGAGGCTGATATGTGTCAAATTGAAGATTTGATTGAAATCGTTGCAAATAAGATCGTAGAAATGATTTCGAATGAAAATTGGCATGAAATTTTATTGATGGGTTGGCAATCTAATAACAATTATTTAAAAAAAGCAGGATTAAAATTCGTGCATGAAAATTGGTTGAATATAAAGGATACTGAAAATATGAAATTTATAATCGAAAACTTGAATGTAGAATGGATGGAAGAATTAATGTCTGTGAGATTCTTTGGAATTAGTAATTACTAAAATTTTAATTTATTTTTATTTTACATCGTAATAATTTTTCTTTATTAACAATTTTGATATTGGATATTTCAGATTTTGAATAAAAGATTTTTTTTAGGTGAAGTTGTAAAAGCATTTATTTATTATTATGTTACTATATTAATTTAAAGAAAAAATGTAAAGAGAAATAATATGATGTATATTATAATAAATAATGAAAACAAATAATTATTTAACGTTAAAGAAAAAAATATGTTATAATTAACCTATACTCCTTTCCAATTAAAATTTTTGTTTTCCCAGTTTTTTTTTTTTTATATAATTTAATATACAAATCTAAAAAAATTATTATATATAAAAATACAAAAGATGTATAAAATGATGAAACCCGGATTTGAATGATTAAATAATGTTTTTAAAATATATTTTATGCAAATTTCTATTAAAACTTATAAACTTTGTTTGCATCTAAAATATAAAAATGAAAATGTACATATATATGCAAAAATGATGATTTAAAGATTTAAAGTTTTTGATGATGATGAAAGGCAAAAGAAAAGCTAAATAATCTTAAATTATTGAGATACTACTAACAATGATTCATTATTTTTTTTTTCTTTTAATTAGAATATGAAGATTTAAAGGCAAATTGTTAAAGTTCCTCAATAGAAAATGTATCATATTGTAAAAGGATGTATTGTATATAACCCATGAAAACAAATAAAACTTTTAAAATTTTATTCGTTTTAGGAAAGTTGTCCATAATGTTGATTTTAAATCTCCCTCCCCCCAACAAAAATATTTTTTTTTTAATGAAAAATATTTGCAAGTTCAAGATGCTAAAAAGTTAAAGCCCTTAGAAACACATAAATTTGCTTTTCTTGGCCATAACTTTTTCCATTTCGCTTTCAAGAGCTAATCTTGCTGTTTCAGCCCTTTCTTTTGCTTTACGCTCTTCCTCCAACACACTCTCCATATTCTTCTTCTCCTCTCGTACTGTTGATTTGGCTTGTTCTACTTGTACTTGAGCATCTACCAATTGTGCTTTCAAAACTTTGATCTGTTCACTAAATTCAAGTTTTTCCTTTCGTAATATTGATAATTGTTGCTTAGCTAAACGAAGATTATCCTCACTGTCATTATAATTGGACTTCAAAGATTCAATCAATTGTTTAGCTTGATTGTTGTCATTTTCAATTTGAACAATTTTCTTGCTTAGTTTTTGGATTTCTGACGTAGTCTCAGGATTACTAGCATCAGAACCTTGCCGTGATAAAGTTGTTTCGGGTCGTGGTGGAAAAGGTGAACGTGGTGGAAGTCCAATGGATAATCCAGGTGTTGCTGGAGGTGTACATGGGCTTTGTGGATGTGATGGAGGGGGAGGTGGTGGATGATTTGGTGGCGGCATTGGTGGTGGTGGTTTTGAACGATTTCCTGCAATAGAACGAACACTTCTTGAAGAATTAGATATTGTTGAATTTCTGTTCCCTGGTTCGCTATCAAATGATACTTTTTCGAGTTCCGCAACCTTTTCTTTAAGTGTCTTAATAAGATTATTCTGCTGTGCAATTGTACTTTCTTGTCGTGAAAATTTAGTTTGTATTGAATCATCAACGTCTGTGCGTGAACTTACGCTATTTAAGCTATCACGCGGACTTAAACCTAAATCTTTAGAATCTTGTTCAAGCATTTCATTCAGTCGTTTAATTTCTTTTTCTAATTCTTTAGATTTTTCTCTAGAATTGTGTTTTAAATCAGACATTTCTCTCTCAAGTTGAATAATCTGTTCATTTAATTGAGCGATTTGACCTGCCGGCTTATTTCCACCCATACCTAATGATCGTAATTGTTGCGTTAAAGATTCGATCATGTGATCATGTTTGTTGCGTTCTTCGAAGAATAATTCATTAGCTTCTTCTAATTCTCCTCTTTCGTATTCAAGTTCCTTTATCCTTTCTTCTAATCTCTTTACTTCTTCTGTTTCACTTGAACTAAGACGGGACAATTCCTTTTCTAAAGATTTTACTTTTTCAGTTATCTTGCGAGTTTGATCTTCAGCATCAGTTATCCTCTTGTTAAGAACAATGTTGGTCTGTCGTAAATTTTCGTTTGCAGCAGCTAATTTAGCCAATGCAGAATTTGTGACTCCTGAACCTCGAGATGTGTTTGAAATATTTTCATCATTTTTAGCTTCTTCAAGAGCAGATTCTAGTTCGACAATACGACTTTCTTGTTGTCTTGATAATTCATCGGATTTCATGGCGGTTTCAGCAAATTCTTCGGCAAATGATTCCATTTCTTTTTGAAGTTGTTCTACCTGTTTTTCTAAATCATAATTCTTTTCAGATTGAATTATTTTATCCGATTCAAGTTGTTGTGTAGTTTTTTCTAACTCGAAAACTCGTTCACGATTTATAATTACTTCTTCATGCTCTTTTTGGAGTTGATTTGTAAGTTCCTCAATCATCTTATCGTCAATCTTTTCATATTTTTCAATAAATGTAAGATGATTCAATTCATCAAGTTCATTTTGTAATTGAGAACATTTATCCCGAAGAGAAGCAATTTCATTATTGGCCTCTTTTAATTTATTCATTCCATCATCACGACGATCTTTCATTTCACTAAGTTTAAGTTCTAAATTTTTAACTTGTTGACTTTGTTTCTCTTTTGATGATTTGATCTTATTAATTTCCGTTTTATATGATTCAATTTCGGAAGTTGAAGTTGACATCTCAAAAGTTTGCAATTCAATCTGAGTATTTTGTATTAATTCTTCTAATTCAATTATAATAGTATCTTGATTGTTTATTTCTTTTTCTTTTTGTAAAATTATATTCGTGACTTGTTGTAATTTACTTTCCAATTCATTGATAATCTTTGTTCGTTGTTCTTCGGATTCTTTAGCTTCTTTGAGTTGTGATCTTACGATAGAAAGATTTTTTTCAAGACTATTAATAGCGTCTTTGCTCAAATTTGAAGAATCTTTTGCAAGAGAAATTTCGGACTCTAAAGTTATTAAAGTAGATTCAAGTTCTCTAATAGCATCTTTTTGATAAGATTCCCTTTCTTCAAGTACATTCATTAGCTCATTAACGCGACTTAAATTCTGGTCACGTTCTTTTTCAATCATAATCACTTGAGTTTCTAATTCATTTATAATATCGGATTGTGCCATCATCTCAAGTTTTGTATTTGATAATTCTTCCCTTAAAGCACCAACATTTTCATTTCCGGCGACTCCAGCGATCTTGTAAGTTTCAATCTCGATTTCTAATTCTCTGACTTTTCTTTGTACATCATTATATGCTTTTTGAGTGTCACTTAATAACCTTGATACTTTATCAAGTTCTTCGGATGATGTAGAAGTGTTTCCTTTTGCAGAAGCCAATTCAGTTCTTAATGTTCTTAATTCTTCTTCATGAGAGATCACAAGTTCTTTTTGTAAACTAAATCCTCCTTTTACAGTTTGAAGTTCTCTATTGACAGCTTCCTTAGAAGATCTGACCTTTTTTAATTGAGATTGTAATTGTTCAATAGTTGATTTTTGTTCTGCTTCTAATTGTTTTAATAGAATAACTTCTTCCTTTACAGTTTCAAAAACTTTAGCTTCCTTCTGAGCTGAAGAATATTTGGACTCAAGATCGTAAACTGTCCTTCGAAGGTCCGATTCAGAAGCTTTCAATCCAGCAATTTGATCTCTTAAAGCCGCAATGTTTGGATTTTCATCTTTAACAAGTTCCAATCGAGCTTCAAGTGTATCAATTTGTTTACGTTGTTCACGTTCATTGTTACGTAATATTTCGAGTTCTTCTTTCAATTGATTAACTTGTTGTAAATCTTTATTTGATTGTACATTAATTTTTTCTTCTAATTCCTGAATCGTCTTTTGTTGTTCAGTTTCTTTAATTTTCAATCCAGAAATTTCACGTTTAAGAACGGAAACTTGAGATTTATCTTCTGTTTTCTTTAATTTAAGTTCCAAAGTATCAATGGTTCTCTTTTGTGTAGTTTCAGATTCTTTTGCTAAAGCCAATTCGGTTCTAATCTTTACAAGATCTTCATCAATTTTTTCTCCCTTTTCTGATAATTTACTTTCTAGAATAATAATCCTTTCTCTTTGAGAAATTTCAGTAACTTTTAAATGTTCCAATTGTTCATGTAAATGAGATTCTTCATTTTCAGATCCCAATCTAGCTTTAAGAACGCGAAGTCGATCAAGTGCGATAGCTTCTCTTCCTCTAGCTTCTTTAAGTTCATTTCTTAAGGTTTCCAATTCAGAATGAAGAATTTTATTGACATCATCTCCACTTTCTAATTTATGAAGACGATTTTTAAGTTCTTTCATTTCATTTTCTAAATCTTCTTCATGTTTATGTATTTCCATTAATTTTGTTCTAAAAGATAAAGCTTCAGCTTCTTTTTCACGTAATTTTTGTTGAAGGGATGATTTATCTACAAGATCTCGTTTTAAAGTATCAATCAACTCATTTTTATGATTAATATCCACTTTAAGAGTTTCAAGTTGATCTTGAAGAGCAACTACCATTTCTTGTTCTTCTCTTAAATTTTCAATAGTTTCGGATTTGTGTGCAAGTTCTTGTTGTAAACTTTCAAGTTTCGCTTGAAGATCATCAACAGTTTTATCGGTAGGATCAACATAACTCATAATAACAGAATTACGTGGAGTTGGAATATGTTGTGCTTCCTTTTCTTTATTTAATTGATTTTCAAGATATTTAATTTTTTCTTCCAATTCTAAAATATGTTTATCATTCAATCCATTAGGATCAAATTCATCATCAGTTTCTTCAGGAATACTGGTCAAACTATTATTTTTCTCTTCAAGTGCAAGTTGATAATTATCCCTTGTTTCTAAAAGTTCATCCTCAAGTTTTCGAATAGTATTCTGATGTTCAATTGAAGGGAACAAAATTGCAGCAATGGTATGACTTTTAGATTCAATTTCACTTTGAAGTTTATCAACTTGATGAGTAAGTTCCAAAGTTTCTTGATCTTGTTCAATATTAAAATTAGGAATTCCTTCCAATCGAGAAATAGCTTCATTCACACGAGCTTGTCTTTGAGTTTCTTGTGCAATAATAAGTTGTTCTTCTAATTCTTTTAATTGAGATTGTAATTTATGAAGAGATTCATCATTAAATTTATTATCTTTTTGATTTTTTGTTGAATAGGAACGTGATATTTCAGCCTTAAGTTCCATAATATTTGATTCAATTTTAATAATTTCTTTACTCTTTGGATCATTCTCATTTTTAGAAAGAAGGTTAAGAGCACGACGTTGTTCTTCTTTTAATTGTTCAACTTCTTCTCTAAGACGATGAACCACATCAAGTTGATCAACTTCACTGGTAGCAGTGGAAAAACCTCCTTCCATATAAGAATATTCTGATGCAGTCATAACAGACATAACTTCAATTTGAGCAAGTGCATCTCTTCTTTTAATTTCTTCACGTAATTCTTCAACAATTTCAAGTGTTTCACGATGACTAATTTCTAATCTGGCAAATTCTTGTTTAATAGCATCTAAACCTTCCGTTTTATCCGCATGAAGTGATTCTAATTGTTTAAGTTCAATTTGTAATTTTTGAACCATTGCTAAACTAGAAAGTTCTTTCTTTTCTGCTCCTTGAATTTCAGCAGAAAGTGATCTTGCTTTACGATGAGATCCATGATTAAATGGTGATAAAGCATTAGGATCATTATAAGTTTCATTTGAATTATCTATTAAATTTGAATTATCAATATCAATAATTTCCAATTGCATTTTAGTTCCTGAAAGTTGTTTATGAAGATCAGTTATTTCTTCAAGGCACGCTTGATATTTTACTTTAATTTCTTCAAATTCAAAAGAGGTTTTTTCATGAATTTTTTGTAATTCATATAATTTTTCTTCTAAATTTAAAACTGTAGCATAATCTTCATTTGATATTGGATTAGAACTAGGTGGAGTTGAAAAAGGTGTATCAATTTCATCAGAAGTTGAAGAAGTTGAAGAAGATCTACTAAGAATTTTTGGTGAAAATTTTGTTACATCAACTTTTAATTTTTTCAAATGAGAAATTTCAATAATAAAATCTTCAACTTTCTTTTCAAGTTGAGAAATTCTATTATCACGTTCTTCAATTTCTGCTAATAATAAAGTTTGATCATCATCATTATTTGATTTTTCTTTTCTATATTTTGATTCTAAATTATTATAAGCTTCTTCTCTTTCATGTAAAGCTTTTTCCAATTTTTGAGAAGTTTCAATCATTGAAGAAAATTTACTTTCACTTTTAGCTAATTTTGATTCAAGTTTTTGAATAATGATTTCACTATTTTCTCCAGCTATACGAAGTTGAGAAATTTTATCTCTAAGATCATTTATTAATTCTTGATCCCTTTTTTGTTCACTAGTATGAGCTTCAAGTTTAACTTCAAGATCTTTAATATAATTTTCAGTAGTTTCACCTCTTTCAATAAGTCTAGCAATTTTATTTTTAAGATCACCAATTATACCTCTATTTTGTTCATTTAATTCTTCAGCTTCATAAAGTTTTAATTCATTATCATGAACCAATTTTTCAGAATTATTTAAAGAAGTACGAGTTAAAGCAAGTTGTTGTTCAAGTTCAGAAATAGATTTATCATATTCATTAATTACAGGTTCAACATTTTGTTGAAAAGATTTATCAAATAAATTTTTACTCTCTTCAAATTTTGTAGTATCAAAATTATCTTGATATTCTGTAAGTTCAGCTGAAGCTTTTGCATACTTTTGAGATAATTCAACATAAGAAGTTTGTAATTCTTTTAATTGTTCTTCAAGTAATTCAAGATCTTTATTATTATTACGATTATATAAAGAAGGGGAACTATTACCATTAGTAATTATACTAAGAGAAGAAGAAGGTCTTCTACCATGACCATAAGAATCAAAAGTAGGAGTATTTCTACCAGATATTGGAGTAGCAGGACAAGAAACATTAATTCCAGATGATAATCTTATGGATTTAATTTCAGCTCTTAATTTTAAGACAAGAGTTTGTAAATGTTCTAAATCATTCCAACCAGCTTCTACTTGATTTACGATAGCAGAATTTTTAATATTACGAGCTCTATTCGCATATTTTAAAGTATTAATAGTTTCACTTATATTAAATTCAGCAGGAGAAACACAAGCTATCATTAAAGTTTGAGCATTTCCACCAAGAGAATCTTGTAATAATCTAGTAAGTTTAGAATCACGATAAGGAATATGAGTAGTATTCCTTGCTTTTAATGGATCACCTAAAGCAGAAATTACATTTCCTAATGCGAGTAAACCAGAATTTATAGAGATACCCTCTTTTGCACGATCACCAGAAACTGCGGTACGTTTGAGCTGCGGAATGTAATATAAATAAATTAAATAAATAAACAAACAAACAAATAAATATATATAAAATATAATTAAAAATATATATACAAAAATTAAGATAACTCACCCTTTCACTACCAGCCAAATCAACGAAATTAAATTTACTTGTAACAGTTACCCATTCACCATCATCAAGTATTTTACTTAACCTTCTTGGAGGGGGAGAACCAAGTTTTGTTGGAGTTGAAGGAGTTGATGGACGGGAAAGGGGTGTTGGACTTGAAATTCCATTTGTAGAAATTTGTTTTTGTTGACATAAAGTTACAGAAAAAATAGCATGTGAACGGGAAGATTGTGAATTCATATCAGTCGCTCCAACTTGTCTGTTTAATGAACCACGTGCTAAATGACTAAAAAAAAAACAAGATTTTAAATTATATATTATTAAAAAAAAAAAAAAAAACCAAACAAAATATAAAATTAAAAATCTTACCCCATAACTTCTTCCACACTATTTACTTTAATTTCTTGTAATCCACTCCAAATTATATTACCTTTTGAATCTTCTCTAATTAATAATTGTGGTTTATTCTCATCATCATTGGTATCAATTAATAAATCGTTTAAATCTTCATTATAAATTTCAATAAATGATACTTTCATTATAATTTTACGAGTTTTAAATTGCGCAGAATTAATATAAGAGAATAGCGTGTGTAAGGCACGTGGAATGATACCACGTGATTCTTGAATTGATGATACGCTATCGGACGTTCCCATCGTATATGTTTTACCCGATGATGTTTGACCATAAGCAAGAATCGTTACATTGAACCCTATTATAGGAGAAAAAAAAAGATGAAGACATGAGATTTTTGGGGACCAAAGAAAGGAATAAACGATTCACTCGATTCACCAAATAATAAGATCGGCAATAAAAAAATCATTACCTTCCAAGAATTTATCTACCATATTTCTGACAGAAATATCATAAATATCTTTCTGTTGTGTTTCGGGACCAAATACATAATCAAAATTAAATGTAAGTTTTTTATCGCCATGAACGATAACTTGATTTGGTGTAAAAGGGGAGGTAGATAAAACATTTCTTTGAAATCTCGAAGGTAAATTAACCAAATCTTCTTGTGTAAGAGGTCTTATACGAAGAGCTAAAAATATAATTTATTTTAAAATTTTTTGATTATTAATTTTTTTTTTTATTAAGAAATGAATTTTATTGATCGATTCTTTTTTTTTTTTTTTTGATTCTTACCCACTTGTACTGTTGTGTTTTCAGAATTTGAATTAGTCATTTTTTAAGTTTTATTTTTAGTATGTTCAATTATAAAATTATAAGGAACTTTTTTGTTGTTGTTGTTTTTTTTTTAATTCTCTTTCTTTTTGGATCCTTTGTTTATTTTTTAAAGGATGATTTTGTTTTTTTTTAGGAAAAATAATAAATTACTGGAACCAGTCCAAGCAAAAAGAGACTAGATAAACCAAAAAGAAAAGACGTTCAAAAATTTTTTGTTGGTAAAAAAAAAAGATTTTTTTGTTGTTTATGCAGGTCCTTTTTTTTTAAAATGAAACCGGATATTATATACGTTACTTTAAAAAAAAGAAAAAATTAAATTATTATTATTATTATTAAAATATTTTTCATCAAAAATAAAAAACGCGAAAGATGATTAATTTCTTTACAAAAAAAAGGATTCCTTTTTTTTTTGTTTTTAAAAAAACCGATGAATGATGTGATGTGTAATTTTACTTCTTTTTTTTTGTTCCTTTAAAAAGAAAAAAGTAAAATAAAAAAAAAAAAAAGGAAGGAAAAGTTAAAAGTAAAAAGAAAAAGAAAAAAATTTCTTTTTTGTTTCGTAACTAGAAAAAAAAATATTTGCAGTTGAATTTGTTGAATGAAAATATTAGTTATTTCTTGTGTTGTTTACATGTAGTACGACCGACCGTAAAAAAGTTTATTATTAATGTTTAAACTTTTTCATTTAATATATATCTATAATATATATTTAAATTAAGAACGAATGAAAAATTAATTTTTTCAATTCAATACAATGTTATTTTTTTTTTTATATTAAAAAAAAGGGAGTTTTAAAGTCGGGTTATTTAATATGGTAATAATAAATAATCAATAAATAAATAAATAAATAATAATAATAATAATAATAATAATAATAAAAGAATGAATGAATGAAGTAATCAAGCCTCGAATGTTTGGATAAAATAAAAATGAAAGAAGTAGGAAGAAAAAAAAAAAAAAAAAAAAAAAAAAAAAAAAAAAA
>JADRCO010000365.1:0-35922 GCA_021464525.1 Rhizophagus sp. LPA8_4_AMF | reverse complement strand
AATGATTAGTGTGATTATATTTTTAATTAATAAAGTGATTATAAAGGAGGCGTTTTCTTTATAAAAAAGTTTGGACCAAATTATCTGAGGGAGTGCTTATACAAGAGGTGCCTATAAAGGAGGTTGAGTGTACTGTAATTTGTAATGTAATTTGTAAACATATCTTAGTTGCTTAGAGAAATCCTTATATAAATTATTCTCACAAAAAAATTTGACCAGTTAAAATTTTAATATTAGATTTCGGCAGATTATGCTTGAATTCAGTATCTTGATGTAAACTAACGTGAACTTAGACAATGTAACATTAATGTACCAGAAGAAAAGGCTGAAAAAACTGAAAGTTTAAGAATTTCATTTAAATGACAAATATAATTTTCTTTTTTTTAACAAAATATAGACTTCGACCGGAATTAAAATTCCTTTGAGAACGAAGCTACAGAAAGCCACGTACTAACTATTGGCGTAACATATGTATGTCAGCAAGACAGCAATTGTTATATTTATGATATTATGCATATACATAATAATATGTATATTACGAAACTTTATTCTTTATAATATGACAATCACGTCAAATTTATACAGCATAAATAGTTATTTTAAGGTTTCAAGAATGAATGTTACCTAACTATTCTTTGTATTAATAAAAGTGCTGTAAATTGGATCATATTTTAGTTGCTAGAAGTCCTCCTATGAATATATATATATATAAAAGAAAAGATAAAATTCTTGCATTAAATCTGACTAATAAACATCTTATAAAATCTTTTTTTTGTTCCTAATCAATATTAGAAACATAAATGCTTGGATTCGTATCATTGCAGTAACAAATGCTGCAACGTTATTATTAAATATGTATTGAAATAAGTCTGAAATAAAGAATTCAGTTAAATGATAAATACTGTATATTGTATAATAAAATATGAAATTCACAGGAATTAAATTCCGTCATTTGAAACGCCCACAATGTATTGTAAACTGTGATATATAATCATTATTTCTGCCGGAGAATAACCTCTATGGTATGGTCTAGCACCATACCATATATACTAATGGTTTATAATCTGCTTTCATAGATGCATCTCCGGTCAGTCCAGTGTATACGTTATGAAGTACCAATCCAAGGCTGTGGTAATAATGCCAGTCTAAATCATCTTTTGAAAGCTTCATCTGTTTTTTGTTTTCTTTTGTTTGTGGGAGTTGCATGACATGTCCGCTATACGACTATGCGTCCTAAAACTAATAAACTAAGATTTTTCATAATAGTAGAAGTTCGTTATACCTTATTTATGTCCTCTGGAAATTTATGTAATATAGATGGAAACCCTGAACGTCTTCACAATAAATATTGAGTTAATGCACATTGATGTTTGTACAACCCAATAAAAAAACACGTTTATGTATGAAAAACTGGCGTAAATTTTTTTTACTGTTTATAACACTGAATACAAGCAAGATATGGGTGAATATGATTATTTTTGTTAACAATTTTAGAACACGCATAAAATACAGTATATAGCTAACTAAGCAAGAAATCGCCAAAAAAGTTTAGTCTTTATCTCATCATAAGAGATAAACGCTATATCTCGATATTTCTTAGAGTATGATTAGGTAAGCCAGGACTTCCCCGCATGTAACCAATGTGAAAGTCTGATACAATGGTAATTTGTTTTTAAAACGGCAAATTTGCCATTTATGAGCATAACCGTATGCCGACCACCAAACACTGTATCCAGATATAATTTCTTGAATCACTACCAACCATCTTTGTGGTAATGTATATATATGTATATATATAGCGTTCAAAAGCTCTCAAAATATTTGCAGATTCTTTGTTATGTTGATCGAAAGGGCTTGGATAAATGTATATCCAATCATAAAACCAAACCGTGGATAATGTGAACTATGAACTTGGCGCAATTCTTTCATCTCCCAGGGTGGGGTAAAGTTTCAACAGACCACTAAAAATATTGGTCCAACAATTCAATCCAATCATTCGGTATTTTTTCACAAACTTCGCGTAGTCAAGACCACACGAGCTCCTAGACTATTTTTACTCTAATATATAAGGTTCATTAAGGGTTTCAAGACATGAAGCTGAGGCGCAGGAAGAGTTTCATAGCGCCAACTAACATAAGTGTGTGCGATGTGAACTTGGCACGTGACTCAGGTACGAATTCATTGCTGCAAAGCATATCAAAGATTTATGGTGGCACCTTTACGGAATTGCTATCGGAAATGATGTATGTATTCCATCTTTTTGGCATTTTCTTGTAGAAGATTCTGCAAAGTATAGTATGATAGAAGCAAAAAAGAAAAGCAGATCACGTCTAATCATTATGACGCATAGGCTTATCATCTAAATTGGGTTAGGAGACCGAAAAGGCAAAGTTAGTAGCATTACGAATTCAACCCTGAAATTAACGAAGCAAAAGTTTACCTTGCAGAGCATTGAAGGTGTAGTTTTTATCTCTCTCCTACGAAGTAATTAAGACGTGCTTCTTTCGACTTGCTTAATAGAGCACCTCTGATTTTGCCACGTATTTGTTTGTTAAGAAAATTTCTTTTAATTTACTATTTGCTTCCTTCCAATTTTTAATCATTGCGAGAGAGTGATAATTTTTTTTTTACTATTTGGGGATAAAATGTAAAACAAAGAGATTCTGAATAAAAGATACTTTCAGATACTATTAATATGCACGTTAATCATGTACTCAGGCTTGAAATAATTTCTATAACACCAACTTTCATCGTAAGTTTTTGATGAGTAAGTATGGTAAAGCGTGACGTGCGACGTGTCATTTTATCAAACTTATAGTTTTATATAATAATTTCATCTACATTCTACAATATCAACAGGACTGATTATACGATGACACTTAAAAAATTGGCACATGAACATGTTTTATTTTTTTGATGCAAAGCGAAACTTTATTAATTTTCAAGTGAATCAGAAAATGCTAGAGAAGCAAATGAAATGTGTGATGCTATCAAGAGGGTGTGAGTACGCGGATCCTAGGCCATTTAATGCGAGTCCCAGCATCATATTATTTTTTTGCTTCTTGTAAATTTCTACAACTAACTTGTTTCTATCTATATCGCTAACTATAAGTCGCCATTTTACAAACATCAGATTTTCGAAATAATCTATCCCACTCATACATACAATATTTTCGCCTATCTATAAACTTGTTTCACTCCCATCCAATAACAGCTTAATAGACAATGAAGATAATGAGAATTTATTATTTTCATAATTATAAATTTGTTGTTACGAACTTAATGCTGCAATCTTTATCTTCCAGATTGAAAACGGACTGATGAATTTCTGAAGAGTGCGGATTGAATTAAATTTTCTGTATAGCGATAGTACGTAACATTAATCATGTAAAAGTTAATAATCGCATAAAGCAAACGTAACGTAAAATGCATACCTATTGTAAAAATATTTCCTTAATATTAGAATTTGTGTCATTATTTTTTATTTTTTTAGAATGTTGTATCGTACATATATATAAAGAGGATATTGAAATGATAAATATAAAATGATACGTTCGTTGATCCTTATTTTGACATTAAGTTTTATGAAATGAAAACGTTATCATTTAGGTTAAACGTCAAAACTAATATATTTTTAAGTATGTAAAAAAAAAAAAATCCCAAATTCCTTGTCATCTAAATAATGATTAGTTTATCAATATGTGAAACCAAATTATCATATTGAAAATCCTGCGCCGCAACAATGTACCCAAAATAGTCCTTTTGTGCTACAATATTTGTACATTAATACCCAAAAAAATTGTGTTTTCTCAGTTAACGTTTACCTTCCTTTGGGTAAGAACGCCCATTTTCTGTGTAAAGCATTTCTTTTGATATTATTGATATTATGGAGTCTGTCAATGTTCTAAATACTTTCGAAATCCATATGCTGGAATTGAAAAGGTTCCAAGAGAAACATTCTAAAGCGTTTAAAGTTAATTCTGTCGTTTCTTTGGTTCTTCCAAAGTCTTCATTTTCGCTGCTTTCATCCAAAGAACGGAAAGAATTGTCAAGAATTTATTTCAACCTCGCAAAGGATATTATTATGGAATATTGTAGTGATTATAATCTTATTGAAGAAGAAAAGCGGCTTCAAGCTTTGGATTATCTTAAGACGTCTATTGATTTAGATGCAATGTGTAACAAAGAAGCTTACAGTATGATTGCAAAGATATATGCTGCAAATGATAATCAAACCGGTGCATATGTTAATATTTTAGTTGCAATGACATTGAAAGAAATTTCTCATGAAGATAAATTCTTTATTCAACAATGTAAGAGGATGCCTTTCCCTCCTCCAAAGGATGTCAGGCAACATAACATAGCCAAAGGTGTATCAATCGATTCATTACTCTTCAAAGATGTAATATTAATTCTTGAATCTGGTACATATTATGTTATGGCTCCGATTGTGGGTAGAAACATTGTGATCATAGGAATTGGTGAGGTGACGATCAAAAACCCTTATTCGCATGCGTTTTCTGGCAGTAAGAACAAAATTGTACTGTATAATATTAACGTCGAATGCACTCAAGGACACTCTCTAGTCCTGGAAACATCTCATGTTTTTATAGACAATTGTCAGTTTACCAAATGTTCTGGTTTGGGGCCGCCTATTTGTATTGAAGGGCGTGGAGCTACACTTTTTATGAACAAATGTGTTGTTTCTAATTCAAGAAACTCTGGTGGTATTTTAGTAATTTCCGATGCCAAAGCCAAGATCACAAATTGCGACATCCATGATATCGGATTGAACGCAATTGAAGTACGATATGGATCTAGTTTATATGCTGAGAGAAATGAAATTCACCATAATAAGCAAGGTGTTTTGGTATGGTTGGACGCCAATGAAGTCACGCTTATTGATAATATTATCCGCGATAATTACGCAGAAGGAATTTATGTCAACGGTAACCGTGAACCTGCCATGTCAAAAAAATACAGGGGATTTCTACCCCCTGGCTATCGCGAAGAAACCGCATTTGAACCACCACCTACGCTATCTTATACAAAACCTTCACAGACAGCTGTTATATTAAAGAAGAACCGGATCATAAAGAACGGTTCCTTTGGTATTTCTGTAGAGCTTGGAGCTAAATTGCGGATGGAGGAGAATGAAGTAGCAGCCAGCGGTACAACTGGATGTGTTATTAAGGGAGGTGCTGATGCCTATCTTTTAGATAACAGATTTCATCATAATATGTCACATGGTATCGAAATCGGTATAAATTATAAAGGCAATGTAGTTGTGGAAAACAACCATATTCATTCCAATAAGAAAGGAAATTTTTTACAACCCACAGCAGATACGTTTCGTGATAGTAGCGTTATCTTCGGAATAGAAACGCGTCAATTGTTCACTCCAATTAAAGTGATCAATAATAAAATTGAAGATAATGGCTCAAATGAACAAGAATTTGTAGATTTCAACGTGTCTTCTAATCGTCCAGGAATGCATTTATTCTATGAAGGGGAGCCTTTTCTCTACGCCATTGGTAATACATACGGCTTCAATCTATTGAAGGATCTCGATGTTATCTCTGATAAATCGTATACGGTTACGACGGAGACTTCAGCAATAAGAACAACTTCCCAAGTTAAAAGTAAACAAGTGTCTATGTTTTTAGGTGGTATCGGTGATTTGCGTAATATTGTCGAAACTGTTCACGGTCTCATGAATTCAACAGAAGGTCAGATCGAGAATTTCAGCATTAAATTACTTTTTACAATAAATGATTTCAATCCGACAATACTTACCCGCGATTTAGTGCTTCTTGAAATGATTAGTAGATTACCAGACCCAAAACCACAGCCTTTCATAAATATAAAAAATCTTTATGGCCAATGGAATAAAGACTTTGTCGTTGGTGTAACAGAAATTCTGTCAGTATGGGGCGAAAAAATCATTAGCTCTAATTCTTATAATAAGCTGAGCAGTTGCATACATAGTTTAATTGAAGCTTTTGAAAATAATATAGACACAAGTAATAAAAAAAGCAACACCATTAGATTCAATAAGAAACTCCCTTCCTGGACTTCATTTAAATATTCATCGAGCACGGCATCTTCCATATTACGAACGTTGCGATGCTGGCAAGAAAACAAACTCACAGCTACAGCTCTAAATTGGGATACCAAACAATCGGGATATCTGTTTGTTGGAGGTTCTTCGCCAGAAACTAAAAGATTGGAAGATCTTAAAAAATGCTGTAAAGTGTACGAAGATATCGACAAATACATTTGTTGTCAATTACCAATTAGTTCTCAAGCTCAAACATGCAATAATGAACATGAAATCCTACGTCCTGGAGCCAGACGCAATATGGTTAATGTTACAATGTTAACAGTTCCTACAATGGAATATAATGTTTTTCGAACTTCTAGTATTTTCCGCGCATTTCAAGTTGCTTGTGACATTCCGCGATCTGGTGAAAAACGTGAGAATTCGATCGAGGACCTAACGCTTTATGATCATTTATTGTTAACTTTATTACCAAAGTTGACATCTCTACGTGCGTCATTGCATGGGACTTCTTCAGTGCGGATACAAGTTATGCCATTATTGGGAGATGTCATAGACATCTTGCTCTGTCGTTTACCTTCAACTGTGAGATTCAATGCTATTGACTGTTCGAATTTGGCTGATTATGTATCTCTTCTTAGTATACTCTTGACTGCTGCACCTAGATTAAAGGATAATTCTCCGTTAACGTTGCAATTAATGAAATTGTTGCATCCACCTGCCAAACCCATGAAAGAGTTTGTTGAGGAACGACTTGGATTGAATTTAAACATTCTTGCACGCTTGACAGGTATTACATTCTTAAACGCTTATTATCAAGATTACGCGGTATATGTCACATGGAATTGTGATATAACAAATAAAGTTGAAGACAAGCTTGATACATTAATGACTGATGTAATATCAGTCGCAAATATCTGTTGTACAGCTCATATAAATCGTATTAAAGGGCTCAGCGTCAATATACTCGTACGTTTATTTCAAATAATGATTTTTCGATTTCCCGAAAAAACAATGGCACAATTGTTACGAACTCTCTTTGCATCTGATGGATTCAAAAAGCATATCCCGAATTTTGAAATGCATCTCGTTGAGTTAAAGACTTTTATGACATTGCATTTGTCTTGGTCAATGATTATAAGACTCGAGGAGTTCAAAGATTTGAAAGTATCTATTGGTCGATATACTTTGAGATGGAAAACGGATAAGATAGAAAAGTCAAAAATAAATACTCTGACGAATTTGACGGGGACGTCAAAGGTGCATTCGGAAGCAGAAATATGGCTACGATTAATCAAGCCGGTTCCCGTTGGTAATGCAGAGAGACGAAAAAAGGAAGGAAGTAATAGTACTAGTAACATTTCAAAGGATCAGGAGCCAACTCATTATTATTTTGATAGCGTTTCTTTAAGCGCTATTGAGGCACCTCTAATTACCATCACATTCCACCTCCCGGTTTCATTTTATGACGCCCATAAAGATTGGATTTTAGAATGTAATGTCGGCTCAGAAACGATTCTTCTAGCCTCAAAGAAGCTAAAATTATCCAATGCAACTCAGAAGAGTGTGTATCATGACACATGGGTTGATGTCTCAAGAACTGGAGATAATAACGAAACTGAAGGTTATTTAACTGAAAACGATGACGAAGATGCAAAGGCATGCAAACGATGTGGAAGGATGAGCACCACAAGAACTGGTGGTGGAAGATGTGTAAAGTGTAAATCTGTATATTATTGTAGCAAAGATTGCCAAAAAGAGGATTGGAAAAGACACAAAAAAGAATGTAACTTTGACCCAGTTATAGCCACTAAACCAACTTTATCCACGTTAACTGATGTCTCGATAACTGAAGAAAATAATAAAATTAAAGATAATAGTGAAGTCGAAGATAATGAGACTAAAAAATATGATGATGCATGCAAACGATGTGGAAAAACAAGCACTGTAGGAGCTGGTGGTGGACTATGTTCCAAGTGTAAATCAGTGTTTTATTGTAGTAGAGATTGTCAGAAGGAAGATTGGAAAAGACACAAAAAGGTGGACTGTGTTGGCCATGGTCAATAAGTCACCTTAAGCCTGAAATGTGTGATATAATCGTAGAATGAAAATGTTTTTACCATATTACCGTTTTAATTTTGCATTTAATGATAATAATTCGCAATTAAATCACGCAATATATTTACTAATAATAATCTTTAGTCAAAGTATTGGCTTTCTCTCATTTATAAATATAAGTATATAAAATGGTGGAAGTTGACACGTGTAAAGAACTAAATGAAATTACTTAATAATTTTCAACAGTACCCTAATCTAATGAAGCCACCGCAGATTGAGAAATTCAAAGGTTATTTATTAATTCCTGCATTACTTGCTTATTCGTAGAAAAACCCGCCCAAAATATTGATTAAATTTCTCGAACATCGAAACACGATTATTAAACCAATCTGAAGCTAGATATAAAAAAAATTATGCGCTAATATTGGTAGGATTACTTGATAAGATTATAAAAAAAGAAATATGATTGATTCGTTAAACGCGATTAATAACGCTCCTAACTTATTTTAAGGAATATTGCTAAATACTGTATATGCGACAAATTGTCCTTTTTTTTAAAAAAAAATATAATACTTATTAACGTTGGTTTGTTATTTGGTGTGCGATCTAGTTGATAGCTGTTATTATAAATTTTTATTACTGTAATCAATGACAGCACAAATGTTAAATTCCTAATATATTTAAGTTTTAATAATACATTTTAATCTCCCACCTATACGGCAATTAGTTTGATAAATTAAAAATAATAGTGATCATATAGAAAAGGAACAATGCGAAAGAAACTTTTAGATTTGGGTTGAACATCTTCGTAAACTGATGGCATTTATATTTCATTTCCCGTTTTCTTAATTTTTAAAGCATAATTAAGAAATATTAAGCAACTTAAGAAATATGTATTTATATACATATATACATGTAGAAGGCAATCAGTCGCAGAAGGATGAAACTAATACTATTCAAATTATCTCGAAGATCAGTAAAGGTAAAATGAAGAAAATCGATGAAGTTCTAAAGATTATTAAGCTCTTAATGTTGACTAAAATTTATAAACTCAATTGATAAAGATAAAATCCAATTTCCAATAATGAATTTGAAGAATGTGTTTCTCTGTTTCCATCTATCTTGTATATAATTATATAAATTAATTTACCTGAAAATATAAGTCATACCCTCAGCAAAGCTTGATGTTTCGTAGCCCGCAACGGCGCAACATAATAGGAATGTTGTATAAACCTCGACATGAACTATATGTTTACAAGATAGTTACCCATTAACACACATATAAAAATTTTAGTATAAGCATAGTAATTTTAAATTAAATACCAAGGAAATTCCGTGATAATTAATAATCAGAAAAATATGCCGAATTGCTCAAGATCTCAATAGCGAAAGCCATCATTTTTTTAATTAATCGAGCTGAGAATGTCATGACGAACTTTAAAATAATAATTTTGATCTAATAAGTGCATCCTAAATAACTTGTTTTAATACAATAATTGTGTTTAATAAATTGATAAATCTTATTAGAATTTAATGTATATTTTACCTTTGAAAAATTTTCTAATAATAAAGCAAGTAATCAACAATACTAACTATTAAGAAAGAAAAAATTAAATGAGACATAATATTGACGTAATAGAAGAAAATAAAAATATGTATTAATCGATCAGATGTTTAAGTAGAAACAATAACAAATAATTTTTCTTAAAAAATATATTACCTATACAGGCATTATGAAATATATAAATCCAGCTTTCCGTATTATATCTAAATTAATTCCAAGAAAAAATATCAACAAAATATATTATAAATTTATATCTGCAAATAAAAAATTTATCAATTTGCCTATTCGGAAAGGTTATGTTAAAACGTAATTATAATATGTACTAACCTTGAATTGTTAAATTAAAATTACTGGTAAGTCACAAAAACAAATTAACCAAGAAGAGAGATACAAAGTTGTTTGATGTGCATGGACTAAATTTAATAAATTTTATGTTACACCAATGCGACTTGGAAAAAAAATGCATATTTGCAGAATTTGCAGAATCCAACCATACTTTCGAGAACCATTTCATTAAATTATTCAGACAAATCGGACAAATTAATTAAATAAATTCGGTTCTTGGTCTTAAACCGTGACTTCGGTATGTCGCGTAATTCGTGCAATCTGCAACGTACGAAATTGTTCGTGCAAATCTTCACTTTAAAATGCAACCAATGAAATCATGAATATGTTGTGGAATTATTTTGTGTAATTCGATTAAGTCATCGCTGATCGATCATTTGTACTTTCTTTTTTGGGTAACATGGCTTTTACCAATTTCTTACGTTCTCTCATAAACATAAAAGCCACTTTATTTAGCCTTTCTCTTTAATTTTTTTTTTATCGTAACTTTATTTCGTTCATTTATTTGTTGTAGTTTTTTTCTTATCTTATATAAACGCTTTTAATATATTATTATTATTATTTATAAAATAGTTTTTAATTTAACTAAATATTAAAAAATGTCAGCACCTTTGCCGACAGATTGTCTTAATGGAATATTTAAATGTTTGTTGGACGACTTGAATGACGCAAGTTCACTTCATTCTTGCCTACTAGTAAATAAATTATGGTGTGAGACGGTCATTCCACTTATATGGAATAATCCATGGCAATGGGCAAAACTTATTTTAGGTAATAAAGATTGGCCACCTCTTGTAAGAACACTTTTATCTTGTTTACCTGAAGACTCAAAAGAGATATTGAGAAATAATGGAATAGATTTATTATTACGGACAACATCACAGAAACCTCCTTTATTCGATTATGTGGGATATTGTCAACATTTATCACCTACCGTGATGGATAAACTTAAATCCGTTACAGTCGATGAAGATAATAAAAATAATGTAAATAGTGAATGTTATTTACCCAAAGCATATCGGGAACATCTGGTAGAACAGGAATTTTACAAATTATTTATGACGAAATGTTCTCTTAAACATCTCGTTTTACCAAAGATTCCTTTATCTTATTTTCCCGGAGCAAATCATTGTTTAGAATATCTTAGAGATCTCAAATGTTATACTGAAAGATCACCAGAATTATTTTATGGATTATCTCATATCAGTAGAAATCTACATCGATTGACAATTTATCCTTGTGATCAAGATAATGATGGTTTAATCACCTTAATAAAATTACAAAAAGGTTTAAAAACTCTTGTGTTAGTATCAAGTGAAGATTATGTTAGTATTTGTCCAGAAATAGGCCAAGCATTAGCCACTCAAATGCATTCTTTATCTTTTCTTAAAATACGACAAAGTTTATGTATTCCTCCAAAAGCAATTTCTTCCTTCATCAATTTAAGAATTTTGCAATTAGATATAACAACGGAAGTTTCAAATATGGAATTATTAGCTTATGTTACTTTACCTAAACTTGAAATTTTAGATATTTTTTGTGATGAAAATGCTTCATTTAATACTTATTCAAGTTTAATTTCAAATTCGATTTCTTCAAATTCCTCTTGTTTAAAAAGAATTTATTGGCATAAAATTAATCCACCCACGTGTGCTGAAGAAATTAGACAATATATTCAAATATTGTTACCAGCTTCCTCCACGTTGAGGTTCTTGACGGTCTGGTGGTCGGAAGAACTCTTCACTTTACTGAATTTATGTGATCAATTAGAAACAATTAAATTTTGTAATCACAAAGATTTAAGAGGGAATATAGATTACTTAAGTAATAATTTAATAGAGAGTGAAAATTGTTTACAAGGAAAATTAATTTTTGAATTATTGAAGATATTATCACTAGAACATTTATGTATAATATGTTTACAAGGAGGATGGGCTTTTACTTCAGAAGAATTGAAAGAATTTTTGGAATTTTGGAAAGAGCAACGAAAAAATACTTTATCATTATATATATTATCTTCTGAAAGTCAATTAAAAATTGAGCCGGAAGGAATTATAAGAGAATATATAAATGATGGTATTTTAAAAGATTTTGGAGATAGAGATAGTTTAGAGAATTTTTATTCTATGGAGATTAATATGAATATATGAAATGTCAAGGTTTTATTATGGACATTAATGATATTATTTTTGAAATTTAAATATTATGAAAACATTATATTAGACATTGATACAAACACTGCTATAATCTTTAACATATTTGGTAACCAAATTTTGGGAAAGAACTATGATTTATTATTTAACAATTTATACATTTGTAATTTTTACATCAAGAAATTATTATTCCTCACATTTTCATTATTTATGAATAAAGCAAAAAAAAAGAGTAAGATAAGAGAAATATGAAAAATTATAAGAATATTTTCGGCATGTTACCATCATTTATCATAAATATTATTTTATTGTTATATGATAAAGTTTGATTACATAAATTTTAACTAGTGACATGAATAATTTAAAGATTAGAAAGTTATTGATATAATAATTTGTTTTCTTTAAATTTCTTTTAGGAATAACCTTTAAGTAAACCACAACAGGGAAGTTAATGAGTTTTCTTGAATAATGGATTTATTTTTTGAAATTTCATTAATGTTAACTTTATTGTTTCTTTTTATTTTTAATCTACTGTTAAATTTAAAACAGCCAAACAACCAATATTTGAATTTTTATTATATTTTCAATAAATTTATAGTACTAGAAATCCATATTTATAAGTTATAATAAAAATAAAGTTAAATTACTGCCAAAACATATAAAAATATATAAGCTATATGTTAAATATTGATAAGCAGGATACAGTATACCAAATAAATTATATAAATCATAATAAGCCTAAGCCTGATAATGGTAGAAATCCTGCAAAAAACCTGCCAAACTTTGACCCAAGCCTACTGAAGTCAAAGTTTCCAAGTATTTGTTCAAATTTTTGGTATACAATACATATGTATGTATGTGTAAGTAAAACTTCCATACTTGATTATTTGCGGCGTTTTACGTATACGGCTTATTATTTATCATTTGAGCTTCGCCACTACAAATGGATTGTAATCATTTACCGACGGCTTGCTTCTTTATCAGAATTAGTAAAGAAATTTGAGCCTTTATTAATTCGAATTCATTTTTTTCAATTCCTATAATTTTTATTATCTAGAAACTTTCATTCTGTTCATTTTAAAAAATTTTTTTTAATTGTTTTTTTCGTAATAGTTAATAGTTTTTATGGTTTATATGATTAATATCTCGAAATAAAATGATTAGTATTTCAGAGAACTATTTGACAAAAAATTTGCCGCTGTTGTTCTCAGCCCAGTTTTCAGCCTTGGGCGTAGGAGAAACTTATTTTCTATAAAAGCACCCGCTTCTCATTAATTCAGTCAACAACACACATTAATTAAAATCATGTCACAAACAAAAATCAGCATCAAAAACGAATCTTCCGTCCCTATTCTTAAACGTGATGGATTTGGAACAAAAGGACGAATCGTTACAGTGAAGGCCAATAGCTTCGAAGTGACAAAAATCTCAAAATACGACGAATTCCTTAAGTATACACTTGAGATCAAACCAATTGATGCCGAAAAGAATATTGAAGCTGACATCAAGCGCGAAAGATCAGATTATGGAAAGAGTATTCGACGCAGGATTCTTAAAGAACTTAGCCTTAAGAAGGGAGAATGGTTCCAAAATGTTGTTATTGCATATGATGGTGGTACTACCCTATTCACAACTGATCGTCTAGGATTCGACAAAGTGACCGAAACAAAACCGGTTGTTATAGAAATTATTATTCTTAAAGACCTTCATAATATTAATGGCAAGTCCACTCAATACAGTGTACAAATTAGCCGAACAGATACTGTCATCAAGTTAACACAGTTAGAGAAGTATATTAGTGGAGAAGAGTTTGAGTGGGATTTTTTCAACGACGATTCCCTTGACGTCCTCAACGCTCTGATCCATCAAAGAGCGGCAGAAAAGTTCATTAAATCCGGTAAAAGTTCAATTTACAACAAGGGAAATAAGACAAAAATTACTGGTGGTATTGAATTGTGGTCTGGATGGTTCTCGACCGTGAGACCAGGTCAAGAAAGCTTGTTCGTTAATGTGAACCCTACATTTACCACTTTTTATCAGCCATTGAGACTAGATGAATTTCTTCTTCAATATCTTTATCCAAAATGTCGAAACTTTCCTGAAGAATTTAGTGATTACCAGCTGAAAGACATTAACGAAATACTCAAAGGCCTGCTTGTTCGTCCTCTACACCTGGAATCTGTACATACTGAGAGACGTATTAAAAAGCTCCTACCTGCTACCAAAGTAGCACATTTCGAATATAAACCAATGGCAGATTCGGAAGAAGCATTTCCGCTTGAAAAATATTTCGAGGACAAATATCAACTCCGGGAGACAAAAAAGTTCTTTGTCGAAATAATGAGTGAAGAGGGTACGCATATCGCCTGGCCAATTGAGTTTTGCCAAATTACTGAGGGGCAGCGTTACAAAAACAAAAAGTTGACCGGGAAACAGCGAGCAGAAATCATCTCGGCTGCTAAGATGAAACCTTACGTGCATGAAAAAGAAACAATCAAAGGCGCTCACGAAATCTTACAGCTTCATAAAAACCCAACTGGGGTTGGTATGGAAGTTGCGTCTCATTTAGCCGAAGTCGATGCACATGTGCTTGAGTCTACAGCTGTCGAATATGCAGAAAACGTTACAATTCCTGCAAATAATGGAAAATGGAATCTCAAAAACGTTAAGTTTGTTAAAAGTGGGGAAATGCTCGTCTTCTGGCAGGTTGTTGTCTTTGAACAACAAGAAAACCGGATATCCGAGAAGGAAGTTTACAGTTTTATTGAAAAACTCGTAACACAATGCAAAATACAAGGGATGAATATTACAAAAAATATTCCACATATTCAGTATGTCCAATATCATAAAGATGATATAGACAAGGTCATTAAATCAGCTTACGAAGATGCAAAAAAATCACTTAACAGACCACCACAAATGATGCTCTTCATTATTCCTGGAGATAAGACCCAAAATACCAACACCAAACTTTACGAAACTATCAAACGCATGATGGATATTGAGATTGGTTGTCTCTCCCAATGTGTAAGTGTAAATTCCAACTATAAGAAACATTTTAATAATTTGCAATACTGTGCCAACCTCTCCATGAAGATGAACCTTAAGCTTGGTGGTGTAAATTCGGTCCTGCCCGAAAAAAAAATTGGTCTTCCCAGCGGTGAAGATGTGCTCTTACTTGGTGCTGATGTAACTCACCCTAAAGACAAAAATGGTTGTTCAATTTGTTCTGTTGTCGGCTCACTTGATAATCGAGCCACTCGTTTCATTACAAAATATCAAGCTCAGGAGCGCTCCGGCAAGGAGGAGATTATTAATATTGACAAAATGATAAAGGAAGTGTTGGAAGACTATTGCAACTACAAGAAGAATAAAAGAGGAAATGACAAAAAACCCGTGACATCGTTTCTTCCGCCGTGTATTATTATGTACCGTGATGGTGTTAGTGAATCCCAGTTTGAACGAGTACTCAAATGGGAACTTCCCAAGATTAAAGAAGCATGTGCCGAGTTCCAAGCAGGCTATCAACCAAAGATCACTTTCGCAGTCGTTGGCAAACGTCACCATACGAGACTGTTTCCTGGGAATCCTAAGGAGGCTGATAAGAATGGCAATTGTCTCGTTGGAACAGTTGTTGATAGAAAGATCACTCATCCCACACTTAATGACTTTTACCTTCAGTCACACTATGCCAATCAAGGGATGGCACGTCCTTCTCATTACACCATTCTTTATGACGATATCAAATTAACAACAGATGAGTTTCAATGTTTGAGCAATGCATTATGCTATAACTTTCAGCGCACCACATCTAGTGTAAGCATTCCGTCACCAACATATTATGCACATCTGACTTGTGCCCGGGCGAAAATGTATTTGAACGATGACATGAAATTGCCAAAAGTACACCAAAATCTCAAAAATTACCCTATGTATTTTATGTAAAAAGTAACGCAAGGATCATGCTGAGAACTTAATTACCTTTCAAAAATTTTTAGTTCTAGTTATTAGATTTAGTCATTTAGTTTTGTTAAATAATATAACGATAATCTTCATAATATGGAGATAAATAGACAGAAATTTGTTAAAATTGTTGAAAAAATAATAAAATTTATGAAATTTAAGTTGGATTTAACATTCATTAAATTTGCAAACTTCTTACTTTATGTGGCTGGGCCCTTTGCAATAGAAAGGGAGGAAATTTCAGAAAAAACTGAATTTACTTTGTATGCTAAATGAATATGAATTTTAGGCTGAAAAAAAAACATTCAACATTAACCTAGAAGTTCCCCCTGATAATTTCCCCTTTCTATTGCAAAGGACCCAACTATAATAATACAGTAAATAGAAAATAAGCATCAGTTTAAAAAATAAAAGAAACTTCAATAACTCTCTTACCTTAATATGTAATAATTATGCTAAATAAATAAGGCATGATCGACAGTAATTCCAATTTATATTTATTGTATTATTTAATTTGGACAATGTGGGCATTATCCGTTTGGATAGGACATATATTCAATTATCCAATTAGATGTCAAAATCCATTTATCATATGGGCGGATTTGGCTCACTTGATGATCGGAATGTCGATCATTTTGGCCAAAATTAACGTTAATTTTGGCACAAATGATCGACATTCCGATCATAAAGTGAGCCAAATCCGCCCACATGTATGAATTGGACATTGTCTAAATCCAAAACTATTGGTTATTATCATAATTACGAATCTTACACTATTCTCTCACAAGAGTTTTGAACGAATTACTTTGTTGGCCCATAGACATTGTAACCGAATTATCGAATTATCATAGAATTTAAGGAGTTAACAAGAGCATATTTTTTATCATAATCAATATTATAAAATTTCAATTTATCCAATTTATTCAATTTATTACATTTTAATTATTTAAATACAAGTTTATAAAAATTATTCTCGCTTATTTGGTGCCTTGTTACCACGAATAAGTTTCATGGAATCTCTTATAAATTCTTTTTCTTGCGAATACCTAAGTATAAATAATAATTGGTTAATAAATTTACGAAAAAAAAAAATCACAAAAAAAATATAGAAAGAGTAATGATTACGTTATTCCTGAGACAACAATAGCACAAACACCACCAACAGCAATATGTTTAATCTTCGCATCCAAAGCTTCCCAACCAATCAATTGATTAGAAAAATAAGTTATAATCCATGCTAAACTAAAAGATAGTAACACTAAATAATTAGGTAATAAATTGGATAAAGATAACATTCTTTTCAATTCATTCGTTTCCTGTCTACCATCACGGTGATTTAAAAAATATGATCTAATAAAATTCCAACTCCATAAAATTCGTGTTGATAAATTAATTACATTAGCTGCAACTAATCCAACAGCACCGGCGGATAACCCTTTCATAAATATTACACCAGCTCCAACAAATCCTGCTGAAAAAGCAATTAACCAATAATTTAATTTACTTAAAGTTTCTTCTGACGCAACCGCTGCTACAAATGCTTCAGTAACACCATTAATTCCCATTATTGGAACATATATACAATAAACTGATAATACAAGTGGTGCGGGTGTTTGGGACCATACAGAACCTACAAGTAAATCAATCAAAGTTCCAGTATAATTAGTTGCGAATCCAATAAAAAGAAGTCCAAGTAAAATATGAAATTTAATTAAAGCTGTTAGAACTTGTAAAGATGTTATTAATGCTCTACAAGTTTCTGCTTCTGATTCTTTTTGTTCATCGTTAACGTCATTATGAGTATCAACACACGTTAAGAGTTTGGAAAATAATGTACGAGTCGTTTCTTCCAATGGTTGAAATAATATTCGCACAATCAGTGATCCTAAAAAAACAAAATGACATGAGTATTTAGAAAGAAATGATAAATCTATAATAAGATCTTTTAACCTACCGTAATTAAAAACAAATGCATATATTCCTTGATCTATTGGCTCACTTAATAATGCTATTAACATTTTATCACCTTCTGTTAAGACATGTTTTAACAAAGATTGCTTTGTAAATGTTTTGGCTAAGTTAAACAAATGTTCGTCAAACCAGAATACCTTTTGTCTATACATAAAGATAAAGATAACATCAATCAATAAAAAATATATGTATTAAAGTTTCTTTATAAAAGGATTTAATAATCTATTACCTTTCATCTTGTAATTTTCGTGGTTTCAATAATTGAATATCCCAATTTGATATGAAATATCCGATATAACCTATCATCAAAACTAAAGAAAAAGCAACCTGTGCAACTGCAAATGCTAAAACTCCATAAGCATTTTCGCCCTTTTCACCATTTTTTGGAGCACCTATGACTGTCATTGCGAATGTAATAAAACAACGAAGAAATACCCCAATTATCTCACAACGCACTCTAAGAGTGAATAATAAATTGTTCATGGCAGTAACGTAAAGTGGCTCAATAATTAATTCAATAAATGCTGCTAAACCATATAGTATTACCGAAATAACATAATATGGTGCAGATAATGATTCCTCTGTTGCGTAAATGATATAAAATGCGCAGGCAAGAAATGTTGTAATTATCCCGATTGGAATTGGAACGTAAGATAAATTTGTTATTTTTTGGACGGATCCAACAGATGAATTGGCAAATATTATCGGATCTTTCGAATTTCCTTGTGATTTCTCAGATGATTTTTCATCAGAATCAACTACAATAATATCACCACTACCTCTCAACAAAGCACACCGAAATCCTTCGCGAGATAAAAACAAGATTGTTGCCAATAATAATTCTAATTGCACTGATGCAATTCCAAATGTTGCAGGATCTGTGTAACGTAAAACAACTTGATGCAAAACAAAAGTAGTCAATCTGCTAATAAGTTGTAACATAACAAGTGAAGAAGCTCCTGCTACAGATGATGATAAAATTTGAGATACATCCTTTTGCGACGGTGTAGTTAATTCAGAACGAGTTTCATTTTCAATTATTTTATTTTTCTCCTTCGAAATTTCTTTGATAATTTTACGCCTTATAGTTGACATTTTAATATTTGTAAGTGCTTTAAAGTTTAAATTAAAAGTTTAGAGGTTTAAATAATTTTTTTTTTGTGCATTAAAATTATGGGTACTTTGCATACTTAAAAAGTAACACAAGTAACAACGATCGCTTGCTTGTAACACAACCGATTTTCATAACTGATTGTCAAAATTTATCCAAATTGGGTAAAATTATATCATCTATTGCTTTGTTTGCTTTGTTTCTTACATATCTTACATATTTATACTCGTTTTCCGCGTGTTAAAAATGCACAATTCACTTGAAAGAAAAAAAAAAAAATTTTTTTTTTAAATTGTAAGTAAAAAGAGATATCAAAAATTTTGCGATAATATAACATTGTCATTATTTTAAACATTATAAAATATTTTTCTATTTTATTTATCTTTCATATTAAAAAAAAAAAGATCCTGATATACAGAACTTTTAATCCGAAGAAATGGATTTTCCTTTACCAACTGAATGTGTAGAAGATGTGATTTCAAATCTCGAAATAAACAGAGACTTATTTTCTGCTTTGATGGTTAATAGAGAATGGTGCAAATTTGCGGTCCCTATTCTATGGAGAAATCCGTTTGATAGCAATAATCGAGAAAACCATTGTAAGAAGATTATAATGAGAACGTATTTATCATGTCTTGATCAAAGATCAAAACTATTTTTAGAATCGAGTGGAGTTGACTTATCATGTACATCTTCTAGTACTGCGTTTGATTACGCATCTTACTTGAATTATCTTTCAACTACTAGTTTAAAATTTAGGATTCAACAATATATGTTTCCACAAGCAGGTTTTTGCGGATCTATGTTAAACGAACATCAAAAAACTTCCAATCAAATTAAATTGATATTTACAATCTTATGCAAAAACTTTATTTCTCGATCTGTAGAATTAAAATATATTGAATTCAGTGATTTTGGATTCGATCCATTGAATGTTTATTCAATTCCTTTTGCAACTTTTGAAGGTGCTAATAGAAGTCTTGCAAATCTTCAAATTTTTTATTGTCATGGAATTCCCGGAAAATCGAATAATGCGGCAACATTTGTTTCCATGTCAAATGTTTGTAAGAATATTTCACATCTTGAAATTACTCTCTCCACATTCGACGAAGCAAAAGGTTTAGCTTCACTTATTTCTGTTCAAAATCATTTGGAACATTTCAAGCTTGTTTCAGATACTAGGTTTACTCTAATTGATGATGACATCTTCGGTGCAATTTTTCGATCACTTGCGACTCAAAACAATACTTTTCGTTCCATATTTCTTCAAAATGTATCTTTTACTAACGTTGATTTCAAAAGTCTAGCCGAATTTGGTAAATGTAAGGCATTGAGGTCCATGACATTTATTGAATGTGAAGAAATTCAAGAAAAAACCTTTAATGCAATCAGCAATGCATTCCCTTTATTAGAACATGTATTCTATGTTTCAGGACCATCCGAAGTTCCTTCTCAAAGTTTTTGTGAGATATTTAAAACAGCTCAATTAAATATTAAAAGTGTTTCATTTGATGTTGAAGTATTTGGATTAATTGAAACAATTACGAAATTCTGCACAAAATTAGAAGATATTTCAGTCAATTCTATTGATCCTACTGAAATTATCTTAATTTTAAGTAATTGTAAAGAATTAAAATATATTGATTTTCGAGGAGAAGGAGGAATTGATGCAAATGATATTTTTATCGGAATGGCAAGGTCTATTTCTCCGAATTTAGAAATACTCTCGCTTAATATGTCTTTTACAAACCCTTGGATTTTTTCACCCGAGTCTTTAAAAATATTTTTAGATAGTTGTAAAAATACTCTTAAAATTTTTAAAATTTATCATTATAATGCACCTTTTAATATTCAAGATTTAGAGGATGCAAGAATAAAAACAATGAATGAAGAACATTTTAATGTAATTCGTCAAAGTGGAATTACATTTCATATGGATAGTGATATTTGGCCAAGAAATACAAATATTATTACTACAATTGACATTCCAGGTAATAATAATTTCATGATTTCACGATTAAATAAAAAGAAAAAAAAAATAATAACGATTTCTTCTAATATTTGTTTATAAAGAGAATATCGAAGAAAATCTGTAAAAAGAATTTGTTACAAATAGGTAAATTATAGAATCAAAATTGGTTTTTTTAACATTTAATATTCACAAATAATTTTAATTTTAATAGTTTTACGACACAATTATTATGGATAAGTTTATTTGTATTTCGTTGAAAGAAATTTATATATAAAATATTGTACATTTGTTTTATTAATAAAAAATTGGTAAAAATTTAACAAGTAATATTGTATGTTATACATTCTTCGAGAGGATAATTAATTTGCAAATTTTTACATGACAGATCATCATATGACAGAGTAAAAAATTAATATATCTAAAATAACATTTTAGTTTTTTTAACGATCAATTACTATTGTTAATCTTGAACTAATACTCTTTAAATATAGTTAATAACTTCTAGTTCCAAAGTTGGATTTTGTGCTTCGGGAATATTTGAATTTGGATTTGTTCTTTGGCTTTAATATATTTTAATATATATCCTTCATCTATCATCTGTAATATCAGATATCACAAACCAAAGACGTATAGATCAAATAGATCAAAAGTAATCTGATTATCATTACATTTCATTAAATTATATACTGTATATATTTATACTGTACATACACAAAAAAAACAAATATACTTGTTACTCAATGAATATTCACCGGCCCCCCCCCGGAGCATCGGTGTAAATATTAGATATCCATGGAATAACAGGCTTATCTCATTGTGTATGACGTATACACCATTAGATTTTATACTTTGGTGGAGTAATTTACAAAAAAATCCATCGGTGTATACATAACCGAATTAACCGATGATATCATATATAATAACACTCAAATCTAATGTAACCATTTGGCTTTTAAAAATAAAGTTTATCATTGTAAATCATGACATACACAATTAATTTAACCTAATTTTGACATGGCAGAGAAACGTTAATAATATTTTCTGAATTCTTAAATAGCCGTGAAACGATATTAAATCCATGATCCTTTATATTGTTTAAAAATATATAAAAAACACAGTACATTACAACAACCAACCCCAAGAATATACACATTATTATTATCATGGCTAATTCCCAACGATTAACTCTCTTAATTTTATTTTTATGTTTGATCATTAATAATGGTAATCCATATAAATTTGTGGAAAGTGAAAAAGATGCGGCTATTATTTCAAGAAATCTTGTAAAAGAATTTGGTATTGGTACTTTGGTTACTATAATGAATCATCACGAAAAAGAGGATGTTCGAGGTATAATAAATATTAAATGATTAAAAAACAAGATGAAAAAAATCTTCTTAATATATAATGTAATTTTTAATCAAATAGGTTATCCTTTCGGATTAATGGAATATTTTACTGATGATTGTCCTTCAAAAGGAAATCCATTACTTCTTTTAAGTGACTGGCAGGTAAATAGAATATTTATATAAATTGACATCCTGTCCTGTTCCTTGTTTCGCCAAATTTGTTTATCAGGTCTAAAAATTATAATTTTGTTATTTTTAGAAAAATATTCAAAATGCCAGAGACAATAATTGGAAAGCTTCTTTAATGATTCGTAAACTAAGTAAAAATGACACTTTTTTTCCCGTCGCTGAACCAAGGCTTAATTTATTTGGCCATTTGGAAAGAGTATCTGAGGATGAAGTATGTATTTAATTATTAATATATATCTGATATATATACATATATACATACATATATATATATTATATTTATTTATATTTATTTATGTTATGTTTGATATCAATTACTATCTTATTTTTTAGGTTGCAAATGTACAAAAATGTTTTTTAGATAAGCATCCAAGAGCGCGTTGGTGGTAAATAGATTTTTTTATTTTATTAATCATTAATCTTTTACTTTCTCAACCTAATCAAATGATTCTTTATAGGGTTCCAGGTAGAGGACACGTGTTCTATTTTTATAGATTTATTGTACATGATATTTACTTTGTTGGTGGATTTGGCGGTGAACATTATATTGGTTATATTGATAGTGAATTATATCATAAGGTTGATCCTGATGGAAGTACTTACATAAATCATAATTGTAACGAAGAAGTTGAAGTTGAACAAGTTAGGTGGATGAATATGCAACATCCTTAGTCATTGTGACAGAGTATGACAGTTATATTATCTGATAAGTGATTATTAACACGTGACTTAATTCCGGCCGAGAAATTTTTTACCTTTTGCCGGGATTAAAAATTTGAATTTTTTTTTTTTATGATTAATAAAAGAACTGAAAATTTTTAATTCGAAAAGTTATTTTTTCTTAACGAATGTTTCAAACACTCATATAATATTATATATATATGTATTTATATTCCTTTTCGATTATTAAACTTATTCAATCCTTATAAATTTTATATTTAAGTAAGTTTAATTTAAAACCATATACTCTTTAGACGCGATTGAAATAAATAAAATTTTGAGTTTTTGACGTGTTTACTTCACATAGTTCGTTTTGATTTATTTTTTTAATAGTCAATTTTTTAAAAAAATGATTGATGAAACTATCGTATACTGCTTAGAGGAAATTGCAATGGAAGGAGCAGAAGGTTCGCATTTGTATTCTTTGATTATTTTTCTTATATCTTTGTTAATTCGTATATATTCGTTAAAATTATTATACAGTACGTAATAATAAATATTTCGTGTTTATCCCTTTAAATTTCTCAACCGAAAAAAGGTTGTGGATTTGATCGTTTATGGGTATTCGTACAAGAATTTCTTAATAAACGATGCAAAGAATTCGTAACATTCGACGAACCAGAAATAATGAAACCAACAATTGACGAAACATATAAAGAATTCTTTTGGTCACAATTCTCAACTAGTGATAATTTATCATTTTGCATATTGAAGGAAGTTACTTCGGAACAAATTCAAAAGACTTCAATAAAAGGCAAGAAAAATACGGCCGCATCATTTAAAACAGTAAATTTCTCTTTGTTTAGTAATTCTACTATTTTATTATTTCGCTATATAAAACTTTCGACTTATTTATAAATATAATAGACTGATGAAAAAAATTATCAGACTGTCCAAATCGACAATATGTCTCTTGAAGAAATTAGAACGAATTATGGTGACAGATTTCGGATAATGACGACTGAAAAATTTCAAAAAAAAATTCTGTTTGGAATAGTTGATGTAAGTATTTATGATCAACTCTTAATTTTTGGTTCAGAGCTAAATAAAATATATAATTAATTTAGATATCTCGGCCACTTTCAAATCAAGTTTGGAGAATATTGCAGCATATAGCAAAACACCGTTCTTTAGGTGCTACTCAAGTAGATATGGCAAGACACTTTAATATCGAACCAAAATCTTTTTCCCATTATTTAAAAACACTTTGTAATCTTAAATTAATGTAAGTTAATTAATTTATTTATATTAATATTACATTTATCAAATTTATTAATTGTTAATAAGAATTATTTTGTTTTTAGAGTAAAATTAAAAGTTACTCAAAATGGGATACAGACAAATTTGTGCATCTTGTCTGGATGCGCGGCTCAAAATAAAGCATATTCTGGAAAATCTGTATATATACCAACGAGCAAAATCCCAGTATCACAATTAAGTGATGACCATGATTCAGCAGATAAAATTGGTGATAATGTTTCGTTCAATTCTGAATTAGTAAAAATAAGATTAACTGAGATTCTTGATCAAGCCAAGAATCAGGTTATGTCTGCAAATGATATGAGGATTGCCTTAGTAAGTTATATATATATATATCCTAAAAATTATTATGATTATAAAACGGAATTAAAATATTTTTTTTTCATCATTCTCTTTTATATTTAGTTTGCAATATCAAATCCGACAAAGAACCAACGACGTTGGTTTAATAACAGAATTGATGAATTGACACAAAATGGGTATATCGAAAAAGTGAATGTTCCGAAAAAATCTATGGAAGGACCAATGGAACGATGTTTTAGACTTGCTAAGAAATACGTGAGAGGCAACAACAACAATGGTAAGAAAATTTATTAATACAGTCAGATCTCGATATACTATATTCGAATATGCCGAATACTCGATATAATTACTTTCCCACTATACGGGAGAAAAATAAGATTTTCATATGGATCTTAACATATCGTTATATCGGAGTTTGACTGTAATGCTATTTTTATTGATATTTTTAACAGATAAGCGTAAGAACAAATCATCTACCGTAGATACGCCAGAATCTGCGACACCACACTTAGAATCAAATGAAAAACCATTACAATCTGGCGTTTTTGTAGATTTACCTTTAGATTGTCAAGTGTATCGCCTTATCCACTTGGCAGGCGAACAAGGAATAACCGCAGGAGTATGTCTTCTGATTAAATTAATGTTATTAAATCATAATTAAAGAAATTTCTCATTTAGTTTATTATTTTGATATAAGGAACTTCAATGTATGTTTCATAACATAAATGACCGTGTCCTAAACAAGTCATTAACCGGGCTTGTTATTGATTTACCTCCTGGTTTAAACCGTTTTATTATAAAACGTGCTGTTGAGTGTAAAGGACGAGAGAGACATTATCGTTATTTTTCTCGTGAAGGTTATATGAAATTCGCTGTAGCACATGGTTTAAATTTGGAGGATATAAATCAAATTAACTCTGAAAATCGTGATTCTGAATATATACATGATCCTCAATGGGGAGTCGAATTATTGCAAGATGGCGAAGAAGAGAAAAATGATGATTTCTTACCTAGTTTAAGTACTAGAGAAAGACGTAGAAAGAAAAAGAATAAAGAGAGGGGAATTATTGAACCACCTAAAATGATTACAACTGTGCCAAAGAAAAGAGGACGACCTAGAAAGTATGATTCTGAAGGAGAACTCATTAATAGAAATGAGATTTCAAAAATAGTAGAGGAAAACTCAAGTGAAATGACTGATAATAAGAAGAAGCGTGGTCGTCCACGAAAGACTGATAATATGACGGGAAATAATAAACCTAGCAAGAAGATTGCAAAAGTTGATAATTTAAATTCAGCACATGAACAATTAAATACTACAATAGTAGTTAAACCAAAACCTAAAAAGATGTATACTAAGCGCAAAAAGGTTGATGATAAAATTATAACACACGCTGAAGTCAATATGGATATTCATGAACCTAATGAAGAAACTTCTACAGGAATTGTTAATTCGCATGATGAAGAGAATAATACAGAAATGCAGATTGATAATTCTATTATTCCAAAGGCTTATGATTCGATTACACAATCTAATGATAATATGTATTCTCCTGATCATGAGACAGATGCTGGCATGATTATTGACATTGATCCTGAAAAAGATAATATTTCGGATGATAATAATCTAATTATGGCAACATCTCAATATCAACAAACCACAGAATTAAATACTGGAACAAGTGTTGTAGAATCTTTTAATGATGTTAACCGAGAGATAGATGCTGACTTACTTCCAGATGATGCCTCAGCTTCAAAAGTTCTTGAGATTTCAAATGAAAAAAATTTACATAATGTTAAGAAAGTATATAAAACAAAAAAGAAGATTCCTCCTGTAATTTCAATTACTGCATCATTACGAGAAAAAATTATAGAAAATCTTTTGAAAGAGTATAAAGTGTTGGAATGTGGCGCAACGCTTATTAATGCATATCAAGATAAAATTAGAGAATATTATAATGGTATGACTTCACACACCATTGACAAGAAGACTTTGGCTCGTACCGGAAGTGTTATGGAAAGAAAGGGATTATTAAGGCAATATAATATAATATTACCGTCATTAAATGGCAAAGATCAAAATAAACTTTTGTTCCTTAGTCCTAAATTATCTCCTGAAAGTCCTGAAGTAAAAGAATATGTTACTAAACTACAAGATAAAGCTTTACTAGTTGGTAGATCTTATAAGGCAGCTAAAATTGAAGAGTTAGTCGTTGAATTAGAGCCTCTTTCAGAATTACAGAAACGTATGGCTGCTGAAGCAGCAGCCAATAATTCTGTAAATCTTCTAGCCGATAACCTTATGTCATCTGATCTAAATAATGAGAGTCAAATCAGTCAATCTAATGCTAACGAAAAAGTACCTAATGACATGTGTTGGTTACATTGTGCTCGTGAGTACGGTTGGATTAATGCTAAGATGATTAGAGCAAAAATCTTGCATCAATATTTTTTCAACAAAATTAATGATGCAGGTCCTTCTGATCCTTGCATTATGAAAGAAGAAAGAATTTTTCAGACAGCAATTCTTCTCAGAGATCTTCCTCTCGATTTATATCTTAAGCTTGTTGGTCAATTTACTCCAAGTGCAAAATTAACCGATTATGTAAGATCAGGACAAAACATGTCACTTAGCGTAATTAACCTCCCAAGTGATCTTAGGTTGGAGATTTTTACCGGAAATTATAAATTCAGGCAAAATCTTAAAAAGTTAATTGACATTCTTGTGGCTTTAAAGTTAATTAAAAAACTTAAACGCGTATTTGATGGAAGAGGAAACCCAGTTTTAAATATGAAAAAGGCATTTGTGCCAGATGATGGCGTTGAAGACATTTCGACGAGAAACTATAGTTTACCTCAAAATCTTTTGGCGCCTGCATATCAACTTATGCGTAATGTTCAAATGGTGGACTTTTCGTTTCCTGGACCAGATAGACCTAATATTGGAGAATACATGCTTGATACTATTGAAAATGTTTCGGTCTATTGGAGTGACTTACAATATGTAGCTCAAAAAAAATTTTCCGAGTCAACATATAAGAGTGAAGATGACAATGCTAATTCAGATTCAGATTGTCAAGTAGACAGTGAAGATGACGATATGTCCAAACGTAGAAAGAAAGGCAAAGCCTCTTGTGTCGAAGATGATCCTCTACGATTTATAACTATTGCACGCAATTGGAATTCTGGTTTTCCGCTTAATTCTAAGCAGAAGAAGCAGCTCGAACTTTATGTTTATCGAAGAAAATCACAGACGCCATATGAAGATGAGAACAAATGTAGACAAATTGCCCAAGAAATTGGTCTTCCATTTCAAAAAGTTCGTGCGTATTATAAGAAAATTGAAGATAGTTTTGAAATGAAAAATAAAGAGAATAATGTAGCCAAGCAGAAAGAAAGACGAGGTAAAGTTGCTGAACGATCAAAAAACTTTGCCGGAATTGTTTCATCAGCTAAAGGAGAACCTTATTTCAAAAGAAAGAAGAGAGAAAATATGGTTCATAAAGTGTTAAGAAAAACACAGAACGAAACTGAAGTGAGTCTCAATAATAATTCTGGCCGTAAAAGTAACCGTGAAAAATTTAAACAAAAAGAATTAGAAGAACTTCATGGTATCGTTGAGGAAGAGAACTTGCCAATTATTAATGACGAAGGTATAATAGATTTTTTTTTTTTTTGAATTAATGATTTTTTTTATTCTTTTAATGTAATTTGTTAATGACTATTAGAACGATTTGAGACTCAATATGAACAATACTCTCAACGACAACGTCCAGTTTGGAATAAAGAGGAAGATGAATTGCTTTTTTATGCTTATATTATTATTAAACATCGTTCAGCTAAATATAGATTCTTTTGGAGTCCTGTTACTAAAGTTTTGCCACATAAAACCAGAGAAATGTGTCGGCGTAGATTTAATGTTTTGATGAAAAATTCGGCCTTTCAAGCACGAGTTTCTAATTATTTATTATTTTGGAAAGACATCTATAATGAAGCGATAAAGAAAGGGGACCTAAATGAAGAGGAAGAAAAACAAATGAAAGATTTTGATATAATTAATCAAATGGAATACTTTAAAAAAATTGTTAAAGAAAGGCCTAAGTAAATTTAATGTTTTGCTTCATCTATTTCATTCATTTGAACAAAACAAATAACGTACAATTATAATTTCCCTTATTGAAAAAAAATAATAGTGTTACACGCCCCAAACCCATAATTCCTCTTCCCGAAGATGTTAGAACATTGCAAGAGCATTTTGTTGTAACATATTCGTCACCAAATAGGCATAATCGGGACTTGTACTTTGAAGATAAACTTAGTGGATGTTCATTACGACAAAAGATGAAAAAGTTATACGCACATTCACTTACATACAGGATTCCATACAATAATATCGATTATGTGTTAAAGGAAATAAACAATGAAAAACAAATTAAACTTGAATGTATTCAAGCATTGATCAAGGTTTGCGTTATTATTTTGTTTCAACATTCTTTTATACGTATTAAAATTTTTTCTTATACAATAAAACAATAGATGATTCTAATGACACCAGAAGATCAATACGATCCTACACATGCGTTTGCTGTTCTCAATCGTTATGAACCTTATGTTAAAGAAGCAATTGATCTAGTTAAAGAAACAGGTGCCATAGTCAAAGTTAAAGGAGGGAGCGATAGGAGGATTCCTGGAAGAGGGTTTCATGTTTCTGACAAGTATGTATTATTTAATCGAATATCTGTATTATTATTAAAATTTATATTTGATTATATTTCGAAATTATTAGATTTCTATCAGTTATTTCTGGAAAATTGCCAGATAGGATGTTCTCACAAGCTGTTAACTTCTACAAAAAATTCAAAGAGACCATGATATTTGACCAATTTGCGAATAGTGGAGATATAGCTTGTATATTGGATTTATTATCCGCCGGAAAAGTAACAAATGACTCAAATATTAAGTGTTTATTATATCAAGCATTTTAAAGTTCGATTAATAATACTTTATATCACTATATTCTTACTAGGTTGGTCTATCATTTTCTAATCCAGACGCACCTATTCTTACTAAAAATATTGTGCCAAGTCATCGTAGTAGGAAAATTGGTTAGTGCTACTATAACCAATTATATTTTATTTTATCATTAAATTGGTTTAAAATACTCATTACTTAATTTTAACCTTTAAGATGTTGCAAATCTCAACTTTGATGTTTCGTTGACGCCAAATATTAGCAGCTCAATTACAAATACCGAAATTGATGACAGCGAATCTAGCAAAAATAATAGCATTTTTGGTCAAAAAAGAAAACGAGCAGATGATATAAATAGTGTCTTTAATCAAAAGAGAAAACGTGGAGAGCATTATATAACTGAAGAAAACAACATTTCTAATGACAAAGGAAAATGCGAAAATGACACAATACAAGAAAAAAATACCTCGGCTTTCAAAAAAGGACATTTTGACAATAAGCAATTTTTGAACACAAGAAAAGAGGCTTCTAAAGTACTCAAATTACTACTAGAAAGTTTGGATCAAGAATTTAAACGTGACGTTAAGGACGTTTATTATATAATCGAGAATCGCGATAAAGTTGGTATACCTCTCGTTTCATTGAAGGTAATAAACAAATTTATTAGCCGATGTAATCTTTTTATATTATTCAAGTATTCATATGATTGTTGCGTTAATCATTTTAGAAATATCCGAAATTATCGGAAGAAAATTTATTACGTTGCATAAATATTTTGGAGACTAGTCACCCGAGTTTAATAATAAAAGTCGGATATAATGCTAGTCGATATGTCTCTAGCATTTATTCGAAAGATTGGTTTGTTAATACGACTCAAACAACTGCAAACAAATTTAAAAAACAGCGAACAGAAAAAGTTGACATAGAAGAAAAGTCTTCTAGTCACAATGTAGAATTATCAGATGAATCAAAGACTGAGTCGGTTGAAACATTTGCGCCCCCCAGAATGTGGTATGACATCAATGGAAATTTTATTGAATCGGTGTTCCGAGGTTGTCTTGAAGCTGTATTGGGATTAATTTTGCAAAATCCTGGAATATGCGAGGTATCATCCATATTTTGTAATGTTTATTTAAAATTCAGTACATTTATTCAATTTATTTATTAAAAATTTAATTAATTAGGCTGACATATATCGGAAACTTTCACTAGTTATGTCACGTTGTGAAATTCAAGATGTTTTGGAAGAATTATTGGATCGTAAAGGCATCAGAAGAAAATCATTTATCCAACCTCCAAAAGTTACATTATTTTCGAAGCCAGCCGAATTTAAAGAATGCGGTAAGTTTAATCTTAAATATATTCACATCTAATGGTAATTTCAAATGTATCCTAATCCTAACCTTAATTTTGATTGTAGGTGTCAATTCTCTTGATTCAAATAAGATAACATATTATTGGGTAAACGAACATTACTACTTGAAATGCGTTCCCGAAATTATAAATTAGAATATGTATAATAACTAAATGAAATCGTTAACTATTTAATTTTTTAATAATATCATTGTTTTTAATAATGATAAAATGTAAATGAAATAATGAAATTATTTAAATAAATTACAAACACTTGGATAGGCAACATTAAGAAGTAAAATGATCTGGTTATAGCACTAAAATCAAATGAAATTTGATCGGGTCCACTTTTTGATCTTAAGAAAAATTTAGTTTAAAAGCAGATGTCTAACTTATTGTTAAATTGTTTTGTAAGATCCACTTCAGAAGTACCATCAAATTTTATAGACAATTTTTTAAATTCTTAAAAATGGATAAAATATACAAAATATGACAGAAATTTTTTTTATTTTCATTATCTATTTGTTTTTCACTCCTAAAATTAAATTTTTTAAAAAAGAAAGGAAAAAATAGAAAAAATAAATAAATAATATAAATGAATTCAATTTTTTTTTATTTTTTTTATACTTTACCCTGATAGGAAGCAATACTTTATTTTTGAATTTATAGGTGAAACCGAAATGAAAATAACAAAGTCGAAATGGTCGGAAAAAAATTTCATGGCCGAAATACAAATCGAAATAAATTTTGGTAGTTGAAACGACTTACAAGGGTCAAGGGTCGAAATACAATTACGAGGGTCAAAATAATTTACAAGAGTCGTAATGATTTTACGAGGGTCAAAATGATTTATGAGGGTTAAAATGATTTACAAGGGTCAAAATGTATAATGAAAGTCAAATGAATTACGAAGTTACAAGACAACGAAGGTCAATAAATAATAATAAATAATAATAAATTATTTATTTTATCAATAAAATTCAAATAATTTTATCGTAATGATATAAAAAAGCAAAAAATTTTTTAATATTTAATTTTAAATTTAATTTTCTTGAATAGCTATATAAAGATCTCTTTAATGATATCACTTAAAATACCGTTTCCTTTCACCACTTCAAATCATTTCATATGTATTGTGAATCATTTCATCAATATATTCTAAAAATATTTAAAAATTTATTATTGTAATTGAACTATTAATTAAGAATTTTAAAAATTTCTATTACCTGGTCTTCTCCAAGTATTTTCTTCTTCTATCCCCTAACCTATATGAAACCTGATTAGGGCTTTGATCAGTACAGTTCAGTTCAGTAATTGCCAAAACTAAAACTGAACTGATTTGATCAGTATTGATATTACTAATTACCAATACAAATCAGTTTTGGTAATCATCAATACCGAACTGATTTACCAATTCATTATTGGTTTAGTTTTCAACATTTTAACAATGTTTTTTTATTAAAAAAATGTGTGAAAACATTTTTTTATTAAATTATTAACAAAAATGTTTTCACAATGTTTTTATTAAGGTAATTTAAAAAATGTGCAGAAATGTTTTTTTATGAAATTATTAATAAAAAACATTTTTACAACATTTTCTATTAAAATATTAAAAAATGTTGCAAAATGTTTTTTTTATTAAATTATTTAATAAAAATATTTTGCAACATTTTTGTTAAAATAATTAAAAAATTTTGCAACATTTTTGTTAAAACAATTAAAAACATTTGCAAAAAATGATTTTTTATTAAATTATTAATAAAAAAATGATTTTGCAATATTTTCTATTAAATAATTAAAAAGTCTTGCAAAATGTTTTTTTATTAAATTACTTAACAAAAAACACTTTCACAATATTATTTGTTAAAACAATTAAAAATGTTGCAAAATATTTTTTTATTAAATTACTTAACAAAAAATATTTTCACAACATTTTTGTTAAAATAATTAAAAATGTTTGCGAAAAATGTTTTTTATTAAATTATTAATAGAAAGAGTGAATTTATTTACCACACCCTATGTTGCAACGCATCCTTCCTTTTTTGTAAATTATTTATATTGATCTTTAGTTTATACACTGCATCCCCTTAAAATAGCAAATGATAAATATAAAAATATATATAAAATTGTAACACAGGATGCAATAAATACATTATTTCTAATAGTAATATGTTTTTGCAATATTTTTGTTAAAATAATTAAAAACTGTTGCAAAATCATTTTTTATTGATAATTTAATAAAAAATCATTTTTCGCAAACATTTTTAACTATTTTCTTTACTGAAATATTCAAGTTTGGTATGATGTCTTAATGATACTATTATAATATCATAATGATAACAATACGATTTTTTAAAATATATCATAATGATATAGTTATGATAATCTCAACGATACTTTTTTAATATCTTTGCGATATTGAACTACAATACCATTCTGATATCATATCGATTTCACAATTCTGATATCATAATGATATCAAGAAGGTATCGTAACTGTATCATTACGATTTATGATATATTTTAAAGAATCATATTATTGTCATCATGATATCGTTAATTATACTATTACGTCTATTATTATCGAATTATTGAAAATAGTAGACTAATAATAATAATGTCAAAATTAGACTGTAAAATTAAAGATACGATCGTACCTGACAAATTACTTGAGCGCATCCTTTTTTCATAGTTAGCATAAAGTACGCGAAGATATCATAGAGTAGTTGCATTTAGTACTATCGAAAATGTTGGTTATTAATAATAATGTTAAAATTATATCTCAAATCGATCGTGCTTGACAAATTATTTGCTTCCATTTTAAGATATCGTTATGACATCATAGAGTAGTTACATCTAATACTATCAAAAATAATGGGTTAATAATAAATAATAATGACAAAATTACGATTCAAATCCCTACAAAATTAAGGATGTAATCGTATCTAACAAATTACTTGAGTGCACCCAGCCATCACGATAATCCATATAATCTGATCTAAAAAATACTCATAAAAAAAATTGTTATTACGAATTTTCAAAGAATTTCACAATAATATTGGAAATTATTTCTTGAAAAAAAATAATATAACAGAAATAAACCCTTTAAAAATAATTAAATTGTTTTATTATCAGGTGAGAGGATAGTAAGAACGATACTAACCATTCTTTTTCCTTTTTTTAAATTCAGCTTAGACTTTCTTTCCAAGTCTAGCGGTAGATTTTCATAAGTGAGAGAGTTGTTTCTTTAAGAACAGTATTCATCTTATTTCTTTCTTTTTTTAGGACTCGCAGATTGGTAGTAAGTAGAGATACAATCTAAATCTGATTAGTTTCACATCAGAATATTTTTTTAATTAACATTTCTATAATGTTATACAATTTGCTGATTAATACAAAATTACTTAACGTTATTAGATATTATAGATAACACTAGCTTTTTGGAGGAGTTAAACTGTAATTAATAAAATCTTGTTATATTCACTAAATTTGCTAGTATTTACTTGAAAAGGCGAAGATATCATATCATAGAGTAGTTGCTTCTAATAGACTAATACTATCAAAAATGTTGGGTTAATAAATAAGTGTCAAAATTACAACTCGAATCTCTGCAAAATTAAAGATATGATAGTACCTGATAAATTACTTGAGCGCACATTAGGCAAAGATATTGTTATGACACCTTAGAGTAGTTACATCTAATACTATCAAAAACGTTGGTCAATAATAATATTACCTTGAATCTATGAGAAATTAAAGATACAGTCACACTTACATAGTGATATTGTTACAATATCATGAAGTAATTACATCTAATACTATCAAAAATGTTGGATTAATAATAATAATAACGTCAAAATTATGACTTAAATCTCTGTGAAATTAAAGATATACCTTATAAAAAATGTTTTATATTCTATCTTCCATAAATGTAGCATATTCTCAGAATTTTATAGATAGTATGGAGATATACTGGAGATATTTGAAGAAAATTTCTCATAGGATATTGACTGCACCTTAAGTGCATCCTCCTCTATCATGGCAACGTAGCAATATCGTTACAATATCATGAAATAGTCATGCATAACATTATCGAATTTTAGTACAAATATGAAATGGCATTAAAATATTATTTTCTTTAAAAAAAATAAATAGATAAAAAAATACATCACAAATTTCTGTGAACATTTTCCTGGTAAACAGTATTTCCTAGTAAACAATGTTTCTGGTAAACAATAATTCTTAAATATCAAGTTTGCACAGTAAGGGCAGAATTGTGAAAAGAAAACACAATTATTATTATATAAAGACTATAGCTATACAATTTTGTTTCATACTCTTTGAATAGACTGCAGCTATACAACTTTTTTTCATACTCTTTGATAAACTTATTTTTAATGTTGAAATTACACCAGAATAAAATACTAGACACATATACAGTGGCCATCAAAAATAACGTACCACCTTAATTGCCAATCAAAAATCATGTGTAAATCTGTCAAATTAAATTCGATTAAAATGAAATAATTTCTATATTTAGTTCATCATGTGATGCAATAAACAAATAATTTTTAGAGTGT